>VYZX01001589.1:177559-230146 GCA_013401335.1 Brachypteracias leptosomus | reverse complement strand
CCAGCCCTGAGGAAGGGGCTTGGTTAGGATCAATCCCCTCCAGCTGTCACCTTCCCAGCCTTGCATTCCATTTTTCTCCTTTCCCAGCACTTCTCTTCACTTTCTTCCCAGCATGGTCCATTCTGGAGCCATCAGATCCAAGTTCCAGGGAGATTGTGGCACCTCCTGGGGAGGTGGGAGAGCAAAGAGGAGTCCTGCATCTGCCAATACCAGTTGGACCATGCCTCACTAGAAAAGAACAGCTTTGCTCCCATACGAAGCATGACCAAGTGAAGCATCGCCCCTTGGTATGACCATTCTGGTGTCACTCACCAGTTCACTGGCCATCCTGCCATCTTCTCTGTCTGCAAATGCTCCTCTCCAGCCCTGGAGCTCTGCTGTCATGAGCAGAGCTGCTGGCTCCAGCACAGGTACCTGGATGACTGGGAGGAGGGTGCTGCTGGACCTTGTGCATACCCTCCCCGTTGTAAGGCCCTGTAGTGCAAGGATGGGTGGCACAAGTGCCAGAGCAAGCTGGTGCTGGTCTCTTCAATCTCCATTCTGGGGTCCTCTGTGCAAGGAGGAGATGCTGTCATCCCACCACCCAACAATGAGGAGAAGATGGGGCTGTGGAGCTGCTGCATGGCCAGCACCAGCTCCAGAGCCTGTCTCTGATTTTTTTTTTTTTCCTCAGCTTTAATTACTGAATTTCCATATCATCAATTCCCTGTGAGTCAGCACTTGACAGGGAAGGCTGTGGCTACTGTCCTTGCTGCTGCCATCAGAAAGCACCCGCTCCGTTCAGGGGACAGCTCTCAAAACGTTATTTTTGTCTCTGTCTCATAAAGCCTGTTCTGTATAAATATATTTTAATTAATTAATAAATGGGATGTAATGAATTCTGGCAGGGTGACATTTGAGCATAAAGCAAGGCTTAAACAGATCCTGACGTGTGTTAGCTGGGAAAACACAACACACTCGTGTGTGCACCACACACACACATATATATATTTCTTGACTTGTTGGGACTGTAACACGATGTAGAGGAAGATGGATTGTGAGGGCTGTTTTTAGGAAGTGGAGGTGAGAGCCGCAAGTGGTGGCTCTGCTGAAGAACCATGTAGGCAGTCCCCTGGGTCGCCTCTGTCCTGAGATGGAGAGGAGGAGCAAATAGATTTCTTCCTCTCCCAGAGACTGATGAGATGTCTCCAAAGAACCAGGCTTGCTGGAAATACCTTATCCAACCCGTGCTATCAGCTCCAGAGGGTCCTGTAGCTCTGCTGCAGGTTAGAGCAGGTGGGACTTGAATTTCTGGCAATACCTGGGATATGAGTGTCAGGCTACCACTGGCTTGTGTTCAGCCTCCAAACAAAGCCAGAAATTCAACCTTGCAGTACCATGTTTGCCTGGGCAGGTGGTGATGCTGTGGGGCACTGCAAGGTTTTTTTGTTTGCCTAAAATAATGTTTTGCAAAAGAATAAAAGTGAAAAGGACAGCAGGGCTCTGCTGGGACTCTGTGCCAGTACTGGCACTGATGAGACCTTCCTATGGATCCAAGGGATAGAGGGGTTACCCCAGTGGTGGCTCTGACTTTGTTCTGGTGGCACTTGATGGGGAGAACATTGCAAGAGGTCCTGTACTGCCAGGAAGGGGTGCAGGAGCTGGCACCCACTGGGACGTACTGGAGGAGTGAAAGCTTAACCTGTTTCCTTCTAGCACCTCTAAACATGTGAAGGTCACTTTTCCTGCACAAAGCCAGTAGCAAAGCTGCTCTTACATAGTTGGGATCTAGGTTTTGATCCAGAAGTGGGTTCTGTTTCTCAAAGCCTGTCATAACTTGTGTGTCAGGGCCTTAGTATAGCCCCCTGGAGGACAAATAGGTTCTAATGGTAAACATCATTCAGTCTCAGATCTTAAAAATAGAAACCTCCTCCCTTCCTAAATTTGGGGATTTGAATTTATGACTCTGCTCTGCTGCAGCTCAAGAAGAGAACTGTTGGTGTTAGTACCAATCATATGTGCTCTAGGTGAAAAGGTTGCACCTGCATATATTATGGTGTCCACGTATGAAGGTAAACGCTGTATGGAGGAGTCCTTCAGCAACAGAAGTGTTGCCCAAGTGTTCTTCACTCTGCAAAAGTCTGCTTCTGCAAGCTCTTGGCAGACCTCCCTCTTCAGGCAGCTGCTCTTGGTTATTGCCTTTGATGGTGCCCACTGGCTTCTCCTTCCTCTGCCTAAGCCCCTGGCTGTCAGGGGACCTGGTGGGCTTCACTCCACTCTCTGCCTTAGGCTTTTCAGCGAGAGCACGACTTTACTCCATCATGTCTTATCCCAGCATCTTGCCTGCACTCTGACCTACCTTTGGGGAATTTTGGGAGATGAAAGGGCACAGCCAGGACACTTTGATCTATTATAATTTCCTATGTGCATGTTTTTGATCAAATGGGAAGGGCGAGCTGTTTGCTCTTCAGCTTTAGTTATGAGCTTTGGCTGCTGGAAAGATCATGTGGAAGAGGATTTGAGGCTAGTCTCCATGTGGGAGGGGGTGGGTGGCTGGACTGGGGGATTTTAGTGTCTTTCCTCTGTGGAATAGGTCAATATTCCCCCTCTCTCCCTCGAGTAGCTAATAATATAGTAGTTGGCTCTTCTTCGCCCAGCAGGGTTATTGTCATCCTTGCTAAAGTTTGACATTTTACACTTTAACTAAGCACAGCCTTAGGCAAGAAGCTGCTAAGAGACAGATTTCCTTATTAAAAGAAGATGTCACCAAAAGAGCAAGTCAACAAATATGCCACTGCCCAGAAACAGCCATGCGGCTGGGAGAGCTGAGGAGGGTGGTGAGTGGAGCCAGTGTGGGTGATGGGAGACAGCTCAAGCCATCTGGGGACATGAGGTGCCTTCACCCACTGCTCCCACAGCGGGCATCTTTTCGTATGCCCCGTACGTATAGCACCTACTGCAATGAGGCTCTGGGGACCTCACAAAATGTGAACCATCCCCACCAGCGTCTGTTAGCTACAGGGCGTTCATCTGGGTGTCTGTGCATGAAGGGTTCCTGAGTCTGAAAACAGTTTCAGGGATTTTTCTCTATTGCAATCGCAAAATGCCAGACACAGAGAAAGCTCCAGGCAACTGCTCTTTATATATATATATGTATATATACACACACATATAATGTAAAATCTGGGTGTGCCTGGTAATGTGCCTCTTCCCCATGCTGCTGACAATGGTTTTTTTGCTCCCCTTTACATAGTTTAAGTATAATACACTTAATAGCAGTTAGTGATGTCAGTGCTCTTTGGTATAACAAATCTCTGGTGTGAGATAATCTTAGTTAATGATCAACATAAAATAGATAGAGGTCAGTATTTTAGCGTTGCTATAAATCCTGCATTTACTGTGATAGCATTGGAAGGAGGCAATCCCATTAACCTTTTCACTGTATTGATAGGGTGTGTGTCCCACTGTGGTCAGTTGGGGTGGAGGAGCAGCGGACCTGCTGTCATCCTTCTCCTCAGGCTTACGGTCACCTGTGAAGCCCAGGATCATGGCCACAGGGTGGCTGCCCCATCTCCCACTGCAGCTTAATTTGGGGTGACACTGTGTAACGGGAGGGCAGCATCTGCCAAACCAGGAGAGGATGGAAGGGTGGTGGCAGCTTTTATGCCCTGCAGGTCCCACTCTGGAAAGGGCACTGCAGTATGCACACAAGCCAAGTGCTGGGGTTGGGGGAGCCCCACTGGTGGCAAAATATCAGGGATAGTTCTGAACAGATGTCCAGGTCAGCAGCCCCCATGGATTTTGGTAAGGTCTCACCAGCTGCGAATCTACCCTGGTGCAGTGCTCAAATAATCTAGAGATATAGGCGGTGTGGAAGGGGGAAATAAAATAAGATTAAAAAGTCAATGATTGCATTATGGTTAAGAATCAAATTGCATAAAAGTCAGGAAATAAAACATTTAAAGCTCCTACAAGAATGTTAAATTGGTGAATACTGTACTTACAGCACATCGGCCCTGTTTTCCCTGGGTGTTGGTGCTGCTCCTTTTGTCTGTGTGATGGGCAGTGCCTGGGGTAAACCTCGCTGCTTCCCATGCTGGTGTAAGGCTGGAGTAGCTCTGGGTTTTCTCTTCAGAGCCAGGAGCTGGGGCTGTCCTCCAGCCTCACTGCAGAGACACTGGCTTTTGGGTTACTTCCCGAGCCTCGGATGCACATCCTGGATGTGTTTCAGAGAGGTTCTAGCCTCGGGGAAGGGCCTTCTGAAAATCCCCCAAGGTTTGGTCTGAAAGGGTGCACAGGTGCCACCTTGGAAATATTTTGGCAGCTACTATTAGAAGAAAAACATTTTTATGCAATCAGTGTGCCTTCAAAACACTCAACCTGTGCAGCCAAAGGTGGACAGTGGATATTAGTTTTCCTGCTGTCAGGATAGTTTTTGCTTCTCAATTTTTAGAATAAAGCAGCAGGGTGGTAGTACATGGTGTGGGTGGGTGATGTGTCTCTGAAGGGATTGCACTTCTTCAGAAGGGCATCTTTGGATGCCATCCCAGTTCCCAAGGACCTCCGTCAACCTCAGGGCCCATGGGGAAGGTTTGGGGGAGGATGGAATAAACCTGCTGGCACCCTGTAGCCATGGCTGTGAGGGTCCACAACAGGTTCCCTGCAGAACTGCTTTCTCTCAAAGCCTCCCTCACTGCCTCTTCAGTCCTCTCTCCTCCTGGTTGCTACTAACAGTGAGGATTTGTCTTGCAACATTGCTCAGAGACTGAGGGTTTTGCTGCACTTCAAACCACACCTTCTCTCCGAAGTCCTTGATTAGTTGCCTTGGTTGTAGGGTAGCGCTAATTTGATCAGCGTTAGAAATCAGTGCAGTGCTGGAACCTTTTTCCCTGTCTTTCAACTGAATGCATAGAGAGGGCAGAAATAAAGGCTCCCTCGGGTTCTGGTTCATATGTCACCATGAAGTGCATTAATGAATCACTGGTCCCAGAGCACATTTGAGGCTTGTTACTAGCAGATAATCCTGCACTGTGACCCAATTGCTACTTGGCTGCCCAAGAGGAGATCTTTCTCCAAGGCCCTGAGGAGCAAAGATGGGCTGGGCTGGAAGTTGCCCTTGGCTTTGGAGCTGAAGCTACTGTGTTCATTAGGGAGGTTTTTCCTGGATAGTGCTTGGGTTTGGTTTTTTGCTTTGTTTTGTTTTCGGTTGTTTGTTTTTTTAAATGGAGAATGCTTGGAAAAATAGCCCCCGAAAACTTGCTACCATATCATCCTGTCACTGGCAGATGTCCCCTGCATTATTGTATAGCTTTGGATGTCATGTGCCTTTGATCAGCTACAGAAAGACTCCCTGATGTCCCCAGTCACTTCAGGCCTCTGTGGAATGGGGAGGTGGGATTGGCACAGAGAGGAGGACCCCACAGATGGAGGTAAGGGCTCCTGTAACTGGAGGGGTGGTGACAGTGCTGGGGCAAGGAGGTCACAGGACTTGTGAACTCCAGAGCTGCTGAGGAGCCATCAGCAACTACAGTACAGCTGTACCCACCTCACTCAAGCTGTCTCCAGGCTAGTTTGCTTAGGAGGGAGCTGCCGTGCATGGTGCCACAAGGTTGGTGGCACTTGCCCAAATAACAGTGCTCTGGTCCTAGTGAGCTGGCAGATAATTCAAGGCAAGTCTGAGTGATGTTCCTCCTCATTGCCCTCCAAAAAAGTTACACACATTCTCTAGAAAAAAGGAGACTGTTTTCAGCTAAGGCTTTTCTAATCCTGTAATGAGATGTTTTTATCTGGCTCCTTATTTTGCTGGGAAGGATGATGCTATCTCAGGCCCTTGCAAGGGAGATCTGGGTGAGTTTCCCAGACCTCAGGCTTTTTCTCTGACCTTGAGCGAAGTCACTTCTGCTCCTCTCACCCCAGTGCTCTGCCTAAGAAAAGAAAAGAGGATGTGCATGCTTTATTTCACCTGCTCCTTGTCTTGTCTGGCTTACCCATGGGCCCCTCAGGACTGGCCCTAAACTGTCCAATGCACCTGAACTGTGGCGGCCATGGCTCAGAGCAAGCTCCTCCAGACCTACGGCCTTCCTCCAGATGCACTGATCAGCAGAAGCAGGGCAAGTCCTTCTCCAGCCTTCAGGGGGGCATTTTCTAGAGGGAGACTCTTACTTCACTAAAACCAGAGAAGCTCAGAGGAGGTAAAGGTGTGTACGAGTCAAGATTCACTAGCTAGTAGATAAGTTAATATTTTCTTTTATATGAAGCATCTTTATGAGCCTTTTCCCTGTGCATAACAGCTCAGTGGAAGTGACCGTGCAGGTCAGGAAAGTCACCAGGAGTCAGCAAATATGAGTGTCCCTTGTTTATTGGGAAGTTTCTCTCTGCATTCAATTTTTACTGAGAAGGGTTTCATTAAGCCCACAAGACTGGTATAAATGAGGAGCTGGAACAGTGTTTTTTGCAACCCCAGAGCTAATTTCTTGCTCTGTTTTTTTGTTCCCGTTGTTTGCATGCTGAGGCTGCCAAGTGCATTGAGAAGCCTGTATTCAAGTCAGATTTTTTTTTATTTCCTGCATTTGAGCAGGCCAGAATTTATATTGCTCAGGTCTCCTTAAATTAGTCCAAGAGGATTTCATTTTACAGGCCTGCTTGACTGGGATCCTTTTGGCACGATGGGCTCAGCTTTGTATACAACTGAGATTCATATTTTATGTGTGTATAAAAATCCCAGCCATGAATCTAGCGGCTTAAAACTTCACCTTCATTCTTTACAGCTCAATTCAGAACACTCTGCACATTTCCAGCCACTTGGTCTTGCAGGCAGCTGAGCTACAGGAAAGTGGCAAATGAGGGAGATGGCTCCAAAGGGCCACTTTGCTCTCCTTGGTCACCAAAGGTTGCTTGAGAAAGCCCTGAAAACCTGTGGCTACAGCAGGTCTCCAGTTCATGATGATGCCTTTCCACTATTGGGAATCCAATTCCACATTTGAAGTGAGACCCAGGAGATATTCTTGGGAATTTTAGTTACGGGAGCAAACTAGGACTCTGGGTATATGGGCTCTATCTGTGTCTTTGCCCCATTAGGGAATGCATGAGGAACATCTGGAGCTGCTGTTCTCCATTGGTGCTTGTAGTAAATCTCTGACCTTCTGAGATCTGATTGACCATAACCTAA
Organism: Brachypteracias leptosomus; assembly: GCA_013401335.1. NCBI lineage: Eukaryota > Metazoa > Chordata > Aves > Coraciiformes > Brachypteraciidae > Brachypteracias > Brachypteracias leptosomus. The sequence continues at coordinate 222,999 of VYZX01001589.1, read as the reverse complement.
CAAAGTTTGATGTAGGTGGTGCAGCAATGTACATATTGGTCTGCAAAGTCCAAGTACCAAATTTATAGAATCATGGAATGGTTTGGGTTAGAAGGGACCTCAGAGATCTGGGTCAACAGGCCAGCTTGAATGTCCTTTTTGGGAACAGAGAGTTTCTCTGCTGCCCATGGCTGGAAAAATGAAGCTGGAGAGGATATGGATGGAGAGTGCCAGGCCAAGATACTTAGGTGGTCCTACATGGACCCAGCCTAAACGCTGCTGGGCTAGTCCCAGCAAGGCTGGTTGTTTTGGGCTCAAGGCCAGTTCTGTGCAGTCAGGCCATGCCCAGCTAACACCCCCTCCTGCAATGCAGAGCCCTGTGTAAGCTGTGCCAGAGCTAACATAGCAGCTGGACTGTTGCCATCTGCATCTGGTACTGCATGGGTGGGCCTGGGCCCTGTTTCCCTGCACTCTTGATTCTTGGATCCACACAGAGGGTGTCTCTGCCTTCCCCACCACGAGTACAGTGGTCTGGCTGGACCACGCTGTCAGTGATGGCTCACTTCTGGAATTACATGGCTTGGGGAATGGGATGGGGAACAATGAACTTGGTGTGGGAAGACCAAAATTGCTTCTGTGTGCAGACAGCAAGGATCATAGGATTATAAAATGGTTCAGGTTGGAAGGGACCTTTAAAGGTCATCTAGTTCAATCCCCCTGTGGTGTGCAGGGACATCTGCAATTAGAGCAGGTTGCTCAAAGCCCTGTCCAACTTGACCTGGAATGTTTCCAGGGAAGGGGTCCTGCAGGGTCTTCTGTCATACTGTGATGCTCCAAGTCTGCCTCTGTATTGGATAATAGGGTGCTGTGGGACACTGCTCCACAGCTCTCGCTACTGGGATAAGCAAAGGTGTGTCCTCATCAATCATTTTCTTAGAGGTTTTCCTCTTGGCTGTGACTTCCAGCAGGGTTCAGCAGAATTAAATTCTAAGGAAGACAGAATTTAAGAATATGGATGTCCAAATGTTGGGTTTCACTTCAGGCTTCTTGGCAGTACCTGATCTGTATTTGCTTGGCAAGTGTGTCTGTGATGCTGTGCTGCCTTCCAGAGTTAGTGCGGTTTGGCTTAGTAGGTGCGAATCCCCCCAGGCTCTCAGCAGCTTCAGCAGATTCATCCTGGTCCTGAGAGAACTGCAAAGGGAACTGCAACAAGAGCAGGAAAGGGATGGTGAGCGAGCCTGCACAGCAGGTCCATGGCTTCGTCTTGCCAGTATAGGATGGCTCTAGCAGGAGCATCACTGCCACGCCCTCTGGGAGCAAGCAGCCGAGGAAGGCTGCAGCCGGCTCACTCCCAGCAGCTGGGCTGGTGACCCGGGGGCATGTTCCCACCCAGAGTGAATCACGCTCCCGATTCGGTTGTGAATCTGAAACACTTCCACATCCACCCCCTCCCCAGCCCATGTTTGGCTTTCCAGTGGTTGGGTTTTATCGAGCAGTTCTTTATTGGATTTATCATGCCAGTTGTTAAAGCTTCCAGCTGCTTAAATTTACTTTCTTGTTTTCTCATTTTCTCATCTGTCTTTTCTGTGTTCTTTACAACAAAATCCACACGGCCCTCTATATCATTAACTCCATGGGCAAGTTAATCAAATTTACTGTCAGGCACAGCTATAGCTGTTGGAATGCTTCTAATTTCTTCAGAGGGGGATATTGGGCTCTCAAAGAATCAGCCGGTGCCTCCATTTCTGCCAGCTTTCTCCATAAAGCACCCTGGAGTCACTGCAATTCTCAAGCCAGCTCAGACGCTCTGTTTCCCACCATGGTCTCTCCTGTTTCTGCTCTCCCCATGCCACCATTATCTCAGCCCAAATTTTGGGTTGACTTTATGTAATTGTTCATGGATGACACATCTTGGTTGGGGTGATCCAGAGGACCATCCAAACTAAAGACCAACACTTGTGCAGGAGGGTTGGGAGGTTTACCTAAACCAGGACATCCTTCATGGATGGAAAGAAACTCTGCAGCCCTCATCCTAAGCTAGTACTTGCTGTGCTGAGGTTGCCTGGGGAGCATCATTGAATAATCTCCACAGCATCCTTGGGAAGTAGGCCACATCACTGCCTTGGAAGCTACGTGGCAGTAAAGATGTTTATGGGCTCTCCAGCCATGTTTATGGGTCATGGTGGGATCTGAAGGCAGAACGGAGACTTGAGTGTCATGAGTGCTCAGCTGTGGCGTGACTGCTGTTTGCTTGCTCTCAGTGTCCAAAGGCATGCTCTGGAGCAAGGACTGGTTTGGGTATTGTGGCAGTGGCAGAAAATGGAGAGGCCTGCTACTGAGGGGTGGAGGAGAAGGGACCTCACAGTGCTGCTGCAGACTGCTCATCCCTGGGGATGGCTGCTGGTGTTGGAGGAGAAATGTGCTCCTGCACTGAGGCAAAGCTCGATCACAATTTAGGTAGTACTGTTGTGCAACTGCGGTCAGCACACTACTGTCTCAAAGGAAGCTGCTTGGGAGACTTACAAAAAGACCTGAGGCAGCAGGCCAGGAAAACGTTATAATTAACCCATGTCTGCAAACACTTTCCACCTTGGGAGCAGGGTAGTGGGAATGTCAGTGTAATAGGGCAAGAGCTGCAGGTTTTACCTGTGGCTGACCACACTGCTAGGCATGCACAGCCCATGGTGACCCAACTGCCTATGCCAGCTGTGGCATGGCTCTGCCTCCAGCCCCCTTGGGAGCAGCCATTGGTGGCTGGTCCCCAAACCAAGCCCCACCTCTGTGTGAGAGAGAACTGAAATTCCTGGGGGGTTTCTCTTTAGGTACATGGGCTCTGATTTTTGAGTGGGGTCGAGGCACCTGTGCACGTGTGGAAATAAAACAGCAAGAACATGAGACCTTGGTGCATCTCACACATGTCCGCATTCAAGGTGTGAGACAGCCAGTGTCTGTGCTGCAGGAGTGACATCCAGGGCTCGCCTTCCAAATCACCGGGAGGAGAAGAGGAGGAATGGGAGAGGGGCGGGGAGCGGGTGAAGGAAGAGGAGGAAGGAGGGAGGAAGGGGGAGTGTGAGAGAGAGGGCAAGGGGAGGAGGGAAGGGGAGAGAAGTAAACAGGGATGAAATTGCAGGTAAAAATAAAGCCGAAGAAGCCCAGGTGGAATTCATGCAAAGTCTCCTCATCAACACTGCGACTCCCTCCTGTCATGGGAACTGTCATCCAGGCTCGGCTCATAATGAAAGGGAAAATATTTTATTCAGATTTATTAATTTGAAAATGAAGCCCGCCTGTCGAGAGGGGGACAGTTCTTCTCAATCTGTCATCGTTGAACCACACGCTCCTGACACCGGGATTCATTTGTCTTGTCGGCTCTGACAGTCGGATTCTCCCAGAGCTGTTCCTGGTGGATCGCCCTGGGATTTTAAACCGGATGAAACACATTCCGACAAGGAACAGCCTCTTTATTAATGCAAATTACACGAGGAGGAAAGAGCATGAAGGAGGGAGAGAGGGAGGGAGGGTGACGCCAGCAGACGCTCTGGTTCCTCTCCCTGTATAAGTCATTCGTTATTTACATTTATACGCATTTTTCAGGCTTAATAAAAGGAGATCGGGATTTTTGGTGACATTTATGGACGGATTGTTGAAAAAAAAAAATGGTACCATCACCACAAATGTATGCAAAAATACATACATATATTTATATGTGTGTGTGCAAGCCCCATCTCCTGTGGGTAGAGCCAGCTTTGGCCAGGGCAAGCATGGTTTTTCCCATGGTGCAGGAAAGGCAGCTCTGAGCTGGGAAGGAGACCTGTGGCAGGTGGCATTGATCTGGTGAGGCTGCCAAAGTGGCTAATGGCAGGGCTGTGGCATCCTGGAATGCCCATAGGACCCCTCCTCGGTCCCTGGTGGGGGTGACCAGCTGGAGAAGGCTCGCTTAAGGTTCGTGGGGTAGGGAATGCTGCCTGTGCTGGGGTGTGCAGAGCAAGGGGTGAAGGCAAGGCAGTCCTCCTTCCTGCACCCCCATGTCCACATAAAATGTCTGAGGGGATGTCAGTGGTGGGACAGTGGTTCCTGGGAGTCAGTGTGACTTCCTGGGGCACAGCTGTCCTTCCAACCTCTGCTGCTGCTCTTCCATGGGGAAGACAATGTGCCTTAAACATCAGCATCTCCCAAACCCACCTACTCCTGCCTCCCTCGTACAGGCAGCACTGGGGCTTCCAGGATGGATTTTCCCTGGGAAGCCATACTTGCCCCTGTGTAGCTAGGCTTTGCTAACAGAGGCTGGCATCAGCCCCCCTGAGGTCCCCTCAGCTCATCAGCACAGCGTAAAACAAATGCCAGAGCCGGGAGTATGGAGAGCCTGAACGTATGTGTCTAATGATGTCTCCACAGTCTATAGAATGAATATTTAATAGCGTTTGTCAGCAAGATCTTATAGAGGGATTTCTTCCTAAAATGCTCATTAACTTTTGTGATTTCCATGGCAGCCTCAGTGTTTCTTGTGGCCTCTTGCTGGTTTGTCACCATCCCCCTGGGTTCACCTCCTTGGGCTCCCTTCCACCATCCCTCCTCAGCCACAGCTCAGCAAAGACCACCAACACTGTTGCCACCCTCAGCAGCCCCATCCCTGGTGAGGACAGAGATATGAGGCTGTGGATGAGCAAGTTTATGCTGATGGATGTCCTCCTCCCCAGGGGCAGGTGGGACCACCTGTTTTAGGGTCCCAAAGTCTCTAAGGTGACCTCATGTGTCCTGCGACCCTGTGTAGGTCTGAGACCCTCACCTCCAAATTTCCCCACCCCGCTAAAGTTCTGTCAGAGAGATGTTCCAGCTTGATTTGAAGGCTGCAAGTGATGAAGAATCTACCACGTCGTTAGGCAAACTGTTCTGCTGCTTAATTAGCTTCACTTTTAATGTGCTTGGAGCAATGAGAACAGTAATTCACAGTAGGAACAGGGACATGCAGCGAGGGCCTTGAGAAGTGTGGGAGAGGAGGGTGGAAAGCCAGAGAAAAAGGACTCAAAATTAGAGCAGAGACATTTTTCACTGAATCTTTAGTCTGTGAGTTGGACAATGAGAAAAGAGAAGAGGAAAAAGAAAAGGGGGAAGAGGAGAAGGAAACATTTCAGAGGGACCAATGTTATTTTTGAATTTGGGCTGAATTTTGTGAATGCTATTTTTATGACGGAAAATCAAAGAGTAGAAATGCAAAAAATGCCATTTGGTAACATCCTTGAAAATGCACTCTTCCACTTTTCTTTCTGAAATGGCAAGTTTTAAAATTTAAATCTTGGTCTAAAAACTCTTTAAAAAAAGAAAGGTGGAGGGGCTTGATGCTTGAAAACTTCTCTGAAGGTTTTCCCAGAGTCAGTTGGCTCTTTTTGGCTTGTCTACCCCTAGCTTGAAATCAGGCAAGTGCCCACTCAAAGAGGAGCCCATAGCAAAAAGGTCTTAGCTTCTGCAAGCTTCCTTCTCCAGATGGACCCATAAGTTGTTCTGAGAGTAAAATCGGTGCTAATCCTCTTTATGAAGGTGCATTAACCCAGCATCAGTGGCCTCTTGCTGTCTAGGGAGCTAGACAGCTGTTGAAGCTGTGCCTTGTCCATGCTTTCCAAGATCGAGTCCAGAAACCAGGGGGGATGCATTTGGTGAGATGTCCACAGAGCTGCTCACTTGCAGGAGCGAGGAAAGCCATGGCTGGGGAATGTTTCTGCACTTTGGTGGATGCAGCTGCCACTAACCCTGGGCACATCTGCACCTAGCCTGCAGAGATGATAGGAATGTGCTCCTGAGTACAACCTTGGGAGCACCTTGAGGAGTCACCTGGGGCCCCAGCCCATGTCAGAGCACCTCTAGATACTGCTTTCAAGGATCTTCCCACCTGGTCTATGGGGACTGTCTGAAAAATCACTTCTGTCCTTGAATTCCTATTTCCTTGAAAACTCTGTGTCTAGAGCTCAGCCCTGGTGTAATAGGCAGCTGCTTGTTGTAATCTCCACACCCCTCCCCAAACCTACTTATAAAATAATGTACCTTGCACCAATTTTATCTGTGACATTGCATAAAAAAAAAAAATCCATTAAAAGAAATAAAAGCAGGTGCAGCTTGGTGCTGCAAACACTCCTTCACTCTCATTCTCTCCCCTTCGTTCTCCCTCTCCTTCACTCCCGGTGTTTGCTAGTTTGTATGATTAATTTTATCAATTTTCCTGACCTGCTTTGCCACTGAAATAAATATGACAGCTGCAGTGCTGCCTCAATTCGTTCTCTTGCCAAGTGAGCTGTTGAGATGTGTTTTCTTGTTGATCGCAGATTTTGGTAAATATCAAGTAAATAGACTGAAGAGGATTCATTTCAGCAGCTTGGATTGTCAGGACTTCAGACCGAGAGTACATCCTTCACCAGGGAGACAAAGGAAGAAGGAAAGCTCCTGTCCCTCCCCCAAAAAACAATCAGGAAATTCTTGTGGTGCACCAAGCCACTGTCAGCCTGACCCATAATTAGTGGTGTCAGCAGATGTCTTGGAGGAGACTCCTAAAGTCTGGGATCCCAAAAAGGAGCCCCATGGCCAGGCAGCCGCTGTGGTGTGTGTGGGTCAGGAAGCAGAGATTGGTGAGTTGGGCACTGCTGTTCTGATCCTTTTCTACATCTCAGTAGTGTCACAGAGATGGCCCACCACTGGCTCTTCCACTGTCTTGGTATTGTCTCCTGTTTCTGCATGGAAGAGAGACATCCTGTCTCTCCTCAGCAGAAAGTGGCCCAATGGGCCATGGGTTTATGGAGCACCATGGCCAGTCCTGGTAACCCAAGCAGGGAGTACTGATGACAGGGTGACAACCTGATGTTGCGACCTGTCTTCAAATTAATCAGCTATGTCTAGTACAGCAGCAGTGTCCCTCTGTCTCCCTCATGTCTCCTACCGCATGGTTTTGTTTTGGTGGTGATGTTCAAGATCTGCCTGCCCATTTTCTTTCACCTTGGCCAACCTCTGGAAACACCCCTGCAACAGACCCGCATGCAGACCGTGCGCTTAGAAATCATTGCCCAGATACTTGCTCTTTCAGTTCCACCTCTCCCAGTGAAATTCAGCTAAGAGTGAGCTGACAGCGTCCCACCTTGCAGGGAGCCTCTTCAGGGGATCTCATTCACAGCTATGGGTGTAGCATCTTAATTGGCACATCCTCCATCCTGGTGCAAGGTTGTAAGTATGCCAAGGCAAGTCTTCAAGCCTAAGCAGATGTTATAGGTTGGAACATGCCCCACACCCCCAATCACCCTGCATGGGACCATTTAAGCCCTAAGCAGAGGACCTGGATCTGGATCAGTGCTGACCTTGCACATGGCTTTGCACGGGCACTGCAGGTGCTGCTGCGCTGCAGGGCTGTGCTGCTATGGGGTTTGGAGGCAAGACCAAGCTCTCTTGAAGTCTAGAGGACTTTCATTGTTGATTATACATATGGTGTATTGTTATGCTTATGGGGAATTTAAAACATCTGGAGGGAAGTTCTTGTATTAGCATCTTTCCTACATGGCCTGTTTGGCTGGTGTGGCAAGAGAGAGAAAGGGAAGAGACTGAAATATCATAGCTCAGTGTTGGTCTTTCAGCCAGCAGTACCTCTAATGATGGTGGTCCTTGCCCCGAGGACCTTTAGGCACCTTTCAGAGACATTTGAGAATTCTCCTGCCTATCTCAAAGCAGCCGCATCTCCCCTCCACAGCAGCTGTGCTTTTTTTGGTAGGGCTCCACACAGAGTGCCCAGGGGACCAAAAAAAGTCAGGGCTAAGGCATCCAAAAGGGATATAGTGTTGAAGATGTGACACAGGCCTGCTTTCTCGAGCAAGTCACAGGGTGATATGGACAGGAGTGGTACTGTTGGGGCAGCATTCAAGCACTGTGTGCTCTGCCCTCCTGCACAAGGGACTTTGGCTCTCTGGAATTATTTAAGGCTATGCTTATGGAAGTAAATTAAGCAGTGATGGAGAATAGTGCTGAGCACATTTTATTTACTAGTACAGAAATATTTACTAGCATAGTCTAAGCATCCAGTTGCCCAAAAGTCTCTCACTGAGGATGGATGTGCTGTAAGATGTTCCCAAGTCTTACCAGTCTGACCTGTGCAAAAGCCTCCAGTCTGCCCACTCTTCCCCCCAAAATCATGAGATTTTAAATTTAATTCATTTCAGGGATATTGGAAAAAAATCCAGGGGGCATTTTGTGCCTTTGCAGGCTTTAACCTTTTGATGCAGGCATTTGGCCTTCCCATGTTTTCCTTAGCAGCTATACGAGTTTATATGTAAGCTTTATTTCTATAAACAAAAGCTTTTTACTGATTTCCAGCAGAATTCTGTGTCTTTAAAGACTCTATGAGTAAGGAATGCTGTCTTGAAGCTTTTGCTTCTAATAAGAGATAAACATTTGCCAGTGTTCATGATCAAGTTAACTGTCAAGCAGGGATTACCAGCACAGCCCCACAGCCGAACCCTCTGTACACCACAGTTCTCAGCCAAGCTGCCTTCAGCCAACACATTCAAACAAGGGGAGACAGGGGAAAATAGGAACTTCCAGCCTCCAAAACCAGAATTTGTAAATGTGACCCAGATAAACACGATGCAGGATGGCTTCTTTGAGTCAGCAGAGAGCCCCAAACATCAGCTCATGCAATCTCCTCCAGCCTGGTGTGTTGGAGAAGCTTGCAAAGGTGGGGTGGCTACTGAAGCACCCCATCGTACCCCCAAAATGTGGGCATGCATCACTGAGACAAAGCTCAGCAGCTTGAAATCAGGGAGGAGGAGGAGGAGGAAGGGAGAACCATAAAATACCAGTAACTGAATATAAAACTGGAGACATAGGGCTTCCCTGCTGCCTCTGCTCCGATTTCTTGCAGATTGACTGTGCACCCATAGCTTTACCTTTTGGAATTAGTGTATTATTATCATTACTTAGATGATAATTTTCATTAATGACTTACTTCTGGAAGCTGCAGCTGTCCAGGACTTTCCATCAGAAAGAAGGTCTAGCTGAGTGCAGGGTCCTCCTGGGGCCATGCAGAGACTCCTCCCTACTCACTTTTGAGCTCTGATGGACTAAATTGGCCAAGCAGAAACTTCCTACCCTCCAAGGACAGATACCAGCACACCTGGTCTGCTTAGCCCAGTGATCTGAGAGTCTGACCTTAGGACGGCTGACAGTCCTCTGCTTCGGTCAGACTCCACCAACTATGGATGAAACGGAGATGACCAGGGCAACCAATGCTAAAGTTTCTATAGATGGTGATGAGACATCCACTGGCTGGGGCACCTTGGAACCAGGAGCTCATGAAAAGTATGTCCCTGCATTTGCTAGCCTGGGGTAGAGCTATAGATATGTGGAGGTGGGTAAAGTGGTGTTACTGCTGTCACTCATTGCATGGACATGCTCTTGGACAGAAAGCCTAACCTGCAAGTACAATGTCCTGTATGGGGGGTCCGTGCTGCTGCCAGTTCCAGCCTGTCCCTGCTGAAACCACTCTGTTAAGATGTATTTATGGGGGAGCAGAGGCCACAGTCTGCTGCCAAGAATGGTTGGACTTAGGTGGGCTGAGTTCCTCTATGAGTTATGCTGTTGTTATCCTTGACCATGTATGTAATCCAAACAGCTTGGTGCTACCCAGAGCATGGCCATGCAGGCAGGGAGACATCCCCAGAGATGCCAAGCATGGAGCTCACAGTCAGCATATCTGTGGAAAAGTTCTCCAAACCGGCTCCAAATTTCCCTGCACACTGTGGGCTCCAGGGGTCATTTTTGGCTGTTGGTAGAGCTGTCCAAGGGGTGGTATTGCCACAGTGTGGTGCTTCCCAACAAAACCTTGGTTCAGCGGCATCTGTCCCACTGTCAAACCAGTGGGCTGTGTTGACCAGCAGGAACTGGGACCATGGGTGCCTGGGAGCATCACCAGCCCACCAGGGAGCAAAGGGCAGCAGCACACCCCTCCTTCCCATCAAGACAGCCAGAAGCCCAGCTGTGTGGACGGGGCATATTTTTTACTGATGCAGATCACCTTGGTTCAGCAAGGAGTGCATGCAGCAGCTGCTCATCATCAATTCATATATCCCACTCCCCTCTTCTCAAGGACTTCTGAGAGAAAAAGGCTTGTGGCTACAAAGATTTACACCCCCTTGGCAAGGGTTAACCTCATCTGGCAGCCACTATTGTCTCAGGACAACTTGTCAGTCTGTGAGAATGTGCCGTAATAGATTTGAAGTGGATTGCTCAGCCCACTGAGAGGGTGATGCTGTATTTATTGAATAGACATTAAAAAGAACATTTCTCAATTTCTCAGCACTGAACTTGAGGTCAATGGATCTTTTTGGCACTGACATGCTGAGTCAACTCCTAGCTTAAAGCTTTTAGAAGGACCAGGGTTAGATGAAAGGATTAGACTCTGTTGTTAGCATTTTCCTGGCAAAATTGTTGGGTGCTAAATCATTTACGTTGCTTTGCGGTGATTTGCTTGGCCTCTCCCCATTACCTTAGAAAAGAAAAAAACAATTCTTCCCTTTTTTTGGATTGAAATGACACAAGTTGATTATATACACTGTGCCATGCTGAGATAAGCTGGTTACAAAGTGTGCTGGGCTCCTAACGGTGCTGGGCAGTTGCTGAAAAGGTTGCAAAGCCATTTCCCCTGGTGAAGAAAGTGGCTCTGCAGCGAGATGTGGTGCCACCCCACCCACCCTATACCGAGAGGCTCACTGGGTGCTAACAAATTCCTTGTGCACCAGCAAGACAGCTTTTTAATAATGAACTTGCAATTGATTGCAGCGGCTGTGGTGGCAGTGACTGGCTGGGCGGTCAGCCCAGAGTCGATGTTCTGTGGGAGCCATCCGAAGGCTTTGGAGTTAAGGGGAGGAGGTTATGCTCTGCTTGCTGTTACAGAAGGGTAAAGCTGAAGCAATGCTCTGACTGCGATAGATGTTTTCGTAGATGCTGACGTCCTTGGCGTCACGCACATTGCTACCATTCCCTGTGGTTTCTGGCAATTTTGTTAAGGTACATTAGTGTCGTGCTAAGGGCAGTGCTGGACAGGTGGGTTTGGACAAATCTGTCTAGCTTGAGAGCAAGCTTTGGGAAAGGCATTTTGGGAAGGGTACCAACCACAAAAAGAGTAGCAAACGATGAGAAACTGCTGCTGTGTACCTGCTGTGCATCCCTTGTCAATCACATTGGCTGCCAGGGTGAGAGGCATGGCTCCCTCATCGATCCCAATCCCTCTTGGGAGGACCACATTGCAGATGGAGCAGCATCTCCAGCAGAGGAGGAGGAAGGCAGCCTTCCTCCAAAGCACTACCTTCTCCTGCAGCCATCCTGCTTGCACCTCTCCTGCTTGCAGCTCTCCTGGGGTCTGTGGAGCCACATCCTGTAGCCCTTTCTCAGGCCAAATCCCTATTGCAGCCAGCATTCACCTACAGTTTCAGGCCTTCTGGTAGCGGTGCAACAAATAAAGTGCAATCCGCCTGTATCATAAAGTCCAATAAAAATGAAACTGAACATCCACTTTGCAGACAGCAAGTACACTGTAAATTTATGAGATCATATCTCGTGGAGGACAGGGTAGTTAAGGGGGGAAGGAAGGGGCTGGCAAAAATGGGAGAGAGCGGCCAAGGGGTAGTAAATATGTTTTCAATAATGAAGAGGCCCGATTACCCTCTTTGCAATAAAAATGTGCACAAGGCAGAGCTGCAGTAAAAATTACTCCCAAGCAGCCTGGCGTATTTGCACCTTGTCATCTTGTCAGCTCCATGCAAATTTGCAAGGCGCCCGCAGCCGGCGTGGGTTGGCTCTGCGGTGCAGAGCTCCTGAGGACCAGGCAAAAGTCCTCCCTCCTACAAAAGCCATTTCACTGACAGCCCCCATCACCCTGGTCCTGTCCACCACCCCCTCCCATCCTGCCAAATGCACTGATTTGCCTGTAACTGTAGCAACCAGCACAGATGCAGGATGCAGGGATGGAGTGGAGGATTGCCCGGGTGCCACGTGTCCTGGACTCCTCCCCAGCCGAGTGAGGGTGGTGGGAAGCACAAGGGGATTTGGGATGTGGTTCCTGCTGGTTCCATGGTCCATGGTTTTCTCCAGGTAAAAGCCCTGGCCCCAGCCTTGTGCCCTGGCCACATGGGCAGGTGGCATTTCTCTTTTTTGGGGTGTTTTATGCATCCTCTTCAAGACTGCTGGTACCATGTGCTGTCTAGGGCACACCAATAGCACACAGTGCAACCAGGCTTTGTATATTTTAAGCAAAAAATAAGAATTTGTTTTCTCCCAGCACTAACCAGAGCAAAAGGTGAGGCCTCACCTCTTTGCAGGTGCTTTCTCAAGAGGTGTGGGTTTAAAATGGCTTAAACCTGGTGTTGTAAGCAGCACGGGAGCAGCTTTGAGTCATCTGAAAATCAGCCTGAGCTGTCCTCAAATAAACCACTGCTGGGCCCAGAAGAAAGCAATTACACAGGGGCTTAACTGAGCTGACTTAACAAAGCTGCAGTAATTAAACCTCATGCACTTCAGGCTGGGGATTCAGCTCCAAGTGCTCTCAGAATCCTGTCTCTGAAGGTAAATCTTCTTGGTATGAGCAGCTGAGTGGATTTAAACCAGGGTAATTCTCCCTTCTCTCTTGCCTGCCTCTTGGCTTAGGTGTTGTCCTTGTGGGTGAGCAAGGGTTTCTCTTGTGGAGCAAACCCAGAGCAGAGTAAAACTCCCAGATCCACTGCTTTCTGCACCAGGATGTGCAGCCTAGAGCTGCATCGCCAGAGGACCTGGCAGGTACCTGCCTGCTGAGGACAATTTACTAACTTGATCTGGCAGCCTCAGTGGAAAAAATAGCGACCTCCACAGTTCACGACCCTGATCTGAAGCCTGCTGAAGCTAATGGGAGCCTTCAATGGGCTTTGAATTGCACTGCTGAGGCGGAGGGAAAGCACGGAGTGTCAGGGCCCTGTGAAGGACGGAGGTAGCTGGGGATGGTGCTCTCCTGCGGAGGCTGCCCAGCAGCCTGCTGGGATGCACAGGCCCTGACTTGCCACTGCACGCCCTGTCCGCTGGCCTCAGGGTGCCAGCTGCCACCGCTGGAGTTACGGTCTTTAAGGACAGAAGAAAGAAACTGTGGTCATGTAGCTTGACCTCTTCTATTCAAAGCAAGATCAAAGGGCGAGCCAAGAAAGAGCAGGGGAGGCTGCTGCGCCCGATAGCTGAATGCAAGATGAATGGGAGAGGAGCGAGGGGAGCTGGGGCTTTGCAACAGAAGGGGCTTGCAACAAAGCAACAAGACTCAATTAGCAGGAGAAGTTGTATACTGGAATTGCAATATTGAAGGGATATGGCTGGAGCAGGGAAGACAGGGAGTGGCATGAGTGAGAAGGTATGTTTCTCATGTCAAGGGTGTGCGTGTTTGTATGGAGGGACAGAAAATGGGGGGAGGAATTAGACTTGCTCTAGGTTTCCAGCTGGTGGTTAGAAGGGAAGGCACCAGGACAATTACCACACGTGTGGGGCTTCAACACATCAGGTAAAGGCTTTAGTGAGTGGCTGGCAGCACCACCTAGTTAATGGGGGGTATCTGTTTCTGGGGAAAGAAGCTGCAGAGGACCCAGCAAATCTTGGGAGGGTGTGGGCGACCATCACCAAGGGTGGGAACAGGGAAGAGCCTGTTTCTAACAGTAACTCCTGTGGGAGAAGCTGGCATGAGATGTGAAAGGTGACCTGTTGGAGTTGCTTGGAAAGAAGTGAATTGGTGATGAGAGCAGGAGGGAGGCAGAAGAGTGATGGATCTACATACATATCTGGGAACTCCAGCATCAGCTGATCATGCAGAGGTAAGGCCCACTGGAAAACTGATCTTGAGGGGGAAAAAGTTAATGAGAGCCCATCACAACTTCTTGTGGGCACAGTTCAGGCCACGGTGTTGCAGGAGGAAGGAAGCATAAGGAAAGAGCTCAGATCTGAGAAAGAAACCTGGGGGAAATGAAAAGTAGGTCAGGCCATGAAGATCAAGTACAAGTGCAGTGTGCACATGCAGAGACAAGATCAGATAAGCCAAAGCACATGGTGAGGTGCAATTAGCAGGGGACATCAAGTGTAATGAGAGATCACTCTAGCAGTACATCAGCAGTTTCAGGAGGACCACAGAGGTGTTGGTTTGGTACTCAGGGACAGGGAAAGCACTCAGCAGATGATGCCGAAGAAGTGGCATCACATTTGTTTTCTCCTAAGAAGATCGGCTGTGATTCTAGTTAAGTACTAGGGGGAAATATACCTGTCTTTAAAAAGGGAAGAAAAGAATGGGATAATTATGCAGTTTTCAGGCTAACTGCAGTTCCCAAAAAAGCACTGGGACCCGTAGTCAAGCTTGTGAAAACTTAGGGGGGAAAACAAGGGTGTGAGAACAGGTGGCTTCAAAGGAAAGAGTATCAGCCCGGTAGGATCTCCTGGTGCTACTGAGTAGAAGGTCTTGTGGAGGAAGGGCAAACAGCAGGAGCTGACTATCTTGGGTTTACCAGGTGTGGCTGACAGAGTGGTCTCATAAGTGGGCGAGAATCATCTAGACGAAATGTTAGAGGCTGCAAAAGTGGCCAGAAATTCAAACTTGGAGAGCATGTACCAGAGGTTCACTGTTGCACTGAAAGGAGTTGTTGACTAAGTGTGCACAGGGCAACTCTGGCATCTAGTGATGCTCTATGTTTTCATTAGCAACTCAGAATGGTGGAATGGGGCTATGGTTGTTTCCAGATGACACCAGCCTAGCTGAGAGGGCCAGTATGTTGGAGAGCAAGACTAGCATGCAAAATAACTCAAACAGGAGACGGGGTCTAGAAAAAAAGGTGTGACCAAAGCAAGTGTTGTTTGGGGCTTTTAGAAATAAGCTTACTGGGTGGTTTGGTCTGGCAAGTGTGTAGATGAATAGGTGCTGCTTCCATCTAGGTGAGCAGAATGAGACAATAAACTAAAATTAAAAAAGGCGTCTTAGAGGGGGGCTGGCTGAGAGAGAAAGAGGATGCTGCATGGAGAGAAGAGCAAGTGAGAACGGATGTGGTCAGCTAGTGAACAGGACAAGGAAGGTGGATCAGGTATCCCACCTGCTTTCCCTTCCTTTGGGAAGGACTAGGGGAAAAAGGTGAAACATCTGCAGCTTGGACAAGGAAATATTGTTAATATTTTGTACCTTTGAGCTGTGAAAACTCACTGCAAGGTCATACGGAAGTAGAGCAGGTTGTGTCTTTTCTTAAGGCTGTTTGGGGCAAGGGGAGCTCTGATGGTTACACAAGCAAATATGGTACCTAGTTAAGAGATGGAATTCTCCCTTTTCCCATTGTGACCTTGTCAAGAGTAGGCCCATCAAAATTGATGGATATACTGTAGTACAAATTCAGAGCTGGTAAAAGGAGTGAATGTCCCAATGCAGAAACATTGACAGTCAGCACTGAGAAACATTGAGAGCTGAGGAGATGTGTCCCAAGTTGTCAAGTTATTAAAAAACTGCACTTCATAAATGCTGCACTAGCCTCTGAAGCTTGTAGAGATTTTTTGAGGCCAAAACATCCCTGACCAGGTGCTGGTGTCTGTACACTGGTACTGTCTCAGTTGAAAACAGATTGGAAAATAATTTCATGAAAATGGCTGTTTGTTGCAATATTGAGGCTGGCAAACCTTTGGAGGTGTAACTTTGGGATGATGAAATTAGGAAAGAAAATCTGTCTGGCCTTTCTGAAGCTGAAGCACAGTGAGGTGAGTGAGGATACCTGTGTCAAATTTATTCGTGCAAATTAAGGGTTTTTTTCAGGTCCAACCAGTAAAAGGCCCCTGCCCTTCCTGTTTTTCATGGTGGATGCAACAGGGTTGCAGGTGTTTTTTGCAGCGTGGGCTCAATGTGGGTTTACTTGCCTGTGCCTCACTCACATGAATTGCAAAGGCATTTTGAAGGGAGAGAACAGAGAGAGGGATCTTCAGAAGCAGCAGCAGCTATCAACAGGTTACTGAGGTGCAAGAACAGCTTCATGGTGGACCATGCTGGCATCTGGGCTGTGTTCCTGCTGGGACACAGATCTTCTTCACAGTCTTGGCCTGGTTCCCTGGTGTTTTTCAGTCCCCTTGCCCAGAGGACAAGGGCTCCTGCCTCTGCCTTGCAGAGGAAAGGACTAGGTGTAAAGATCATCCCTTGCTTGTGGTGCACCTGAACCAGAGAGGTCTTAGCCACTTCCGGGACTTTTCATTCTTAATGTGCTCAATTGAGGGAGCCTCAAGCCATATGTTACAGGAGAGCCTGGAGAAGCAGTTTCCACCAGGATGCAATTCTGCCTGTTGCAGGGAGAATATTTAATTTCAAAGCCCGATAGATCAAATGCAGCTGGGGGGTGGAGCTGTGTCTTATCTCTTGCCTTGTCCAGAAGTTTGAACAGCAGAACAAATGATTTGATCATGTTTTTATTGTGCTTCTCCCCCTCCCTTCTATTAGGGAACCATAAACCAGAGATAAGCTACAATTCTCCCCGTCTAATTGTCCTGCCTGGCCACCTGAACGCCATCGCCTCATGGAGAAAATGCCATTCATCTTCTCGGCTCTCCCCATGCCACTTGGGGAAGCGAGGCCCGCTCTGGCTGCCTTCTCAGCTGGCTGCTGAGTCCTGAGACTGGAGTTTTCCCTGAGGTAATAATTTACTGGGATGCTAATTGGGCCATCCACAGAGTGAATTAAAAGGACGTTCCTTCAACAACTCGGGAGCTGTGGGAGTCCTGTGGCTGTGCCCATAGGGTAGAGGGGATCTCATGGAGAAGTAACTGGAGCCTGGGAGCCTGTTTGCAACGGAATTAAACTAAAAATGCGTAGAAAAACAGCCGTCAGGCTTCACATACCCATAGTGGTATCCAGTAGGTCTGAAAAGCTGTTCAATGCTTGAGCACTGGCAGACTGCAGAATCTTATTTCTGCTAAAATATTAGCTTTTTTTTCCCCTTCATTATAACAAAATTAACGGGAAAAGTGACCGTTTGCAATTTGCTTGTTTCAATACAACTGAAAACTGACTGTAAACACCCAGTGCTGGGCAAAGCACTTCTCTCCCCATTCCTTTCCCCCTCCCCCCCCCCGAAAAACATCCATTTCTGGTAGGTTTAACCTGGAGCTGCCTCTTTTGCTGTAACAAACAGTGGAAAAAAAACCCCAGAAACTACAAGAACTTCAAAATCAATACTTTATATTGTCTAGTAAAAAAAAAATAATTTTTTTTTTTTTTTTTTTTAAAAGCTCAACACTTTTGATTAAAAGATGTCAAACATGCCCAGCTCCCTGAGGAAGCTCCCTCTATGGGCGATGCTGCAGTAGCGTTGCTCCAGCTCCACACCACGACCACCCAAATCCCATGGGTTGGCCCCACACAATGGGTATTAACACTGCAGGAGCAGCTGAGACTTCCAGACTGAAACTTTTAGATTAAATCCTCTCTGCTCTATTTTTTTTTTTTTTTCTCCTCCCCTAGAAAAATAGGGATGAAAAGATATTCACAAGCCTTCCATGTTTATCTGAAGCAACAGGATGTTCTGGTAGCACTGGAGATGGTATTGGCACAGGGTGCAAGGGCCTGCGCAAACACACTGCAAAGGGATGGGCGTATTCAGCTCCCTGTGAAAATTTTCATCTTGTGTTTTTACAGCCAGAAGCTGCAAACCACCTTATCTGATTAGGAAAATGCTTCTGAATTTCTGCTCATAAGGGAAATGGGGGTTCGGTGCCTGGGGGAGAAAGCTAAAGCCATGTGCACATTTTCCTCCTCTGCACTCTAAGCTCTGTCCAGTGTGTATGCAGCCGTGTATGGGCTGAAAGGCATTGACGGTGAGCTCAATCTGCCTTCCCACCACAACCACGATAGAGAACCAGCATCTCTGCCTTCACCAGAGCTCTCAGCAAGCAGCAGAGGTGGCAGGATGGAGCCTGGAGGTAAGGACACCAGTGGGTCTTCTCCCTCACTTGACTGCAAGCAGCTCCAACAAAATTTGTAGTGGTTTGGTTGGACAAAGACAGATGCTGATCTCCCAGGGCAAGTCAGGGTCCAAGCAGTGGCAGCCATATGCTGTTAGCATTGTTCAGGACAGCAGATAGGGTAAAGTGGGGTGACAGCAACCCAGCTCCCAGCTGTGTGCTCTCCTACAGACACACCAGTTTTGACTGTTCAGTCAAAATTTAACAGATTCATATGGAATACAATTAATTTCCCACCTCAGGTGCTATCATGAACTCTAAGGGCAGCTGTCTGATAGGCAGTGATGGAAAATGTTGAATTTTAATCCCATATAAAGGTCTGAAAAATGCTTCTACTCAGCATTACAATGAAAAGCTGAAATTTCAGAGTCACCACCAGAATGGGCATAAAATGCTATAGAGATATTTTGATTCTGAAATATTGGCATGTCCTTAGAGCCATGCCCAGGGTCAAAGAGAGAAACATTGTAATTGTGAAACCTTGCCTTCAGAATTCCTTGCTTTTGTGAAAGATCTGGAGTTTGCAGAGGGATGGAGACCTGTCAGGGTGCTTTGCAGTGTGGAGCTGAGGCTCAGAAAGCTGAAGCAAATCAGCTCATGCTGATGGCAGAAGGTTTGGTCATTCAGAGAAAAGAAGGTATTGGTTTATAGCTTTGTTGATACTAAAGAGTAAAATTTGTGCATTTTCCTGATCTATTGTTATTCTCCAAGAGACATTTCCTTGTGATTATGTGATAACTTAGGCTGAATCTGTGTTCAGTAGACTAGAGCTCCTTTGCAAGGTAAAGGCTGACTGCAGGCCACAGCAGGCAAACGGATGGATGTGAAATACAGGCTTAATCTGTAACTGTTAGTTCAAATTTTCCCCAAGTTATTGAGGTGTTAGGGAAGGGGCATAAAAACCCCAGACCTCCTTAAAATTCATGTCACCTGTTCTGGGAACAGCCCTGGTGGTAGCATCCGTGGCACAGACCGAACAGTATCTGAGCTCAAAGATGTCCATGACAACTCCTGCAAAGCTGAGTTATGTGTAGTCGTCATGTTAACGTACAGTCAGTGAGAAAGATAGGAGAAATACCGCCACGCAGAGATCCATATTTTTCCCCACTGAGTAAAATACTGTGTAATTTTATCTAGTTACTATAAAACAGTTTATATTCCTTGTTTATAAGAAAAGGGGGAAAAAACCCATATCTCACTTCCTTTACTGACAGGCTATGGAGGAAAAATAGATTATTTCTTCTGCATTTAATATTTCAACCCAAGTAACCCCAAAAGAAATGGCAGCAATTAACCACAAGTATCAGCAATGTGTTTGTTGTGTTTCTTCCCTCTGGATTCGGCTATGAAGAATCAGTTCAGTACAAACTTATTTACAGCCATGTTAAATCTTTTAGTAATAATTTTCAAAGCTAGGCAAGAAAGCAATGCAGTTGCTATGTTCACCTTTCAGACCTAGAATCATGAGGTGAGACCTGCGTCACACATCTAGTCAGGATTTAAATCTTTTACACTCAGACAGTTAGAAATGGTTAGTAAATGATTAGCAGATAGTGGACCATATGTCGAAGTAAGCTTATCTGCATACCCAGGGGAAGTGAATTTTATAAGCTAAAAAAAAGGGAGCAAAATGGTAAAAAGGGCATTGACTGTGGGGCAGATTCTCGGTGCCTCTGAGCACACACATGCTTGCACATACAAAGATGTGCCTTGCACATGCAGTTATGTGTTTTTCCTCTTTCCCTGTTCATTCCATGCAAGATCCACCTTGTGACTCCAGGTGACAAGAGGAGAGATATCTGAGCATTGTCTCCTATATCAGCTTTCCATTGCCGCTTGGGCTTTTGCCACCTAAATAGTACGGGCTATAGGAGCAGAGTTAGCTGAATCCTCAGCAGGAATCCAGCAAAGATGTGGGGTTCCTCGTCTGCTACTCCTCCTCTGCACAGCCTGCACCCAGGCTGGCAGCATCCTGTGACTAACTCTTCTAGACTGGATTTCTCCAAGGGAGGACCCAGTGCTTAATTTGGCTGACTCTGCACTCTGCGGGAGCTCTCATCCATGCCAACTTGAGTCCTAGCAAAAACCCATCATCATTAGTCCTCGAAAGGAACAGCTCGGATATTCTCCACCCCCATTCCTGCAGGCTGGGATGTACTGTGCGTTCCCACAGACCGAAATTCCCCTGGTAGGCTCAATTACAGCAATCAGCCTTCATGCTCTTTTCAATGGCACTTCTGCCTCCAACTCCGTAAGGCCACTGTGGTGGGGCCAGAAGTAGCAGCTTTCCCAGCAGCGTTTGGGTAGATGACACCACTAATCCGGCTCCACCAGACCTGCAGGCAGGACTCCGTGAGGTGGGCTTGCAAAGCAGCATAGGGGGCCCATGGGCTTGTGTCTAAGGAGGTAGCCCTAATTGGGGATGTTTGGGATGTACCCTGGCTCTGTCCTCTAACAAGGTGGTTACAGCAGAGAGCTGAACACTTGCTCTCCTTCGGCAGGGCTTCAGCTTGCAGCAGATTTGCTCTGGTGCAAGGCAGGGCTGGGGAGAATCAGGCCAGTGTTCATTTCTCTTTGCTAACACATTGGCAGCCTCTCAATGAATAAACCACTAGAAAACAAATCTGGAGCAGCCCTTGGCTGCGGTGGCCAGACCTTGTCTGTTAACTGGGCTGAAGAGTACCAGCTGCTCTGCTCCTGCCCCAGGGAAGAGAGGCCCTTCTGCTGTGGTCTGGGGACTAGAAACGAGCCTGAACCAACCCCTGCAAACTGGGATGGCTTTTAGACTCCAGCTCTGGAGCCAAATCCAAATTTCATGGCTTTACATGCTGCCTGAACCAATGTCTTGGCTCTAAATACTTCTCTGCTCTAAAAGGGCAAATAATATGGTGGTGACAAATTTCTTTCCTGTCTATGGCTCTGTATAATGCTGACTTTTGAGGTGGTCTGGTTTGGGCTTCCCCAGCTGCATCACTGCAGCCAGAACAGTGCTTGCATTTAAACCCTTTTTTTCACCTCCCTGGCAGTGGGTGCTGACTTGGTGAAGTGACCTGACTGGTCTTGTGCAACAAGTCAGTGACGTATGGTTCATGGTTCTTGACCCATAGGTGCTTCCCTGTGCCAGGCTAAGTTACAGGAGAAGCTGTGCTTATGGAGGCAAAGCCTCTCTTGCTGAGGATGAGGAGCCAGGGTGGCTTCTCCAGCTCTCCTGGCATTGTCCCATCTGCCATCTCATGCCTGGGAACCTCTTCATGTATCTCGCTGATGCTCTTCTGAGCTTGGCTCACTCCCCAGGCCCTGTTACTTGTGCCTGTCAAGCCTGAGGATGTCATGGAGCTATGCTGTGCCAGCCCTAGCAGTGCAACACAGATCTCTGCATACCATAACGCCTGGGTCCAGGCAATCTATGGCAGTGCCAGTTTGCAGTACAGCTCCCTGCACTGGAGGCTATGATAGATGGTTTATGGTTTGGAAGAGCAGCATGTAGGGTTGGTAACACTGGGAGCTCCAGTCCCTGGTGGGGTTTGGTGAGGAGAGATGAGGACAGAGGAGATAATGTGTTATTTTGGCTCTCGCAAGGCATTAACTAACCCTTTCTCAGAAAAAGACTGAGCCTGGAAAACCTCCTGCTCTTCCTATGTTCTCTAGAGGTGTCTGTGCAGCAACAGTGTAATGTCAGTACTTAGACACCAGCTGCAGTCAAGCAGGGCTCTGCATCTGCTGGGTAAAAAACAGAGATATCCCAACTGTAAATGGGAAATATTTCTTGGAAGATATTTATATTTCCCCATTTGTCTAAATCTCACCAGTGTTTTGTAGTTCAAGAGCCTTGCTGTAGGTTGAAAAGTGAGGGAAGAAACTACACTTGTGTTACCTGAAAATTTTCTCCATCCTTTTCAAATGGATGCCTTTCATGCTGGTGACTGCAGTGGTCCCCAGTCCTCCTGGCCCACAGGCCATGATAAGCAGCAAGAACTGTTCAGTGTGTCACAACACTCCTGCCTTTCCCTGGTGGCTGAGGACACAGTTGTACCTGGATTAAAGAATCCAGCAGCGCTGCGCCATGGCAGAGTATATATAATGCAGATGTGTTGCAAAATCTTGGGGGGCGGGGGGGGGAGATGGGTCAGCTGAAATCCTAAGCAGTCCCCAACAGCATCTCTGAGGTGCCATTATGACCCCAAAGCTGTTGCAGTAGGTGGGCTCATTCCTTGAGCCATGCTCCCTGAGCAAATTGGTGCTCAGCTCTCACCCTGCTGCTGTCTCCCACCCCTTCTTTCCTCCTAGGATTCCCCTCCTGAAGCCGCCTCAACCTGTTGTGGCACCTTCTGTCAAACGCTTCACACGTTTGTCACCAAAATGTTTTGGCAGCAGCAGCATCTCTAGGTTTTGACATAATCCCGACAGGAGACTTTCTCAATTATTACTAATGGAACATTATGCTCCTCTTTGGGAACTCCTGCATGAATAAAAAGGGTCATTAATGACATCTGTGCAGAGCCCGGAAATTATTAGTCAATGCTGATACAGTTTTTTTGGTTTTTTTTAATTTTTACATATATATTTTCTTAAGCTCCTGGTAATTTCCCACCTTGCCTCCCACCCCCTTCTCCAAAGTCTCCTGCACAAGCTGGAGCTGAGCTGGGTTATTGCCAACATTCTTGCTTTTGTGCAGGTATATGCTATTCCCCTCCCACCCTTCCTTCCCTTTTATTCCCTTTTGGCTTCTTTAAAGATTGTAGCTCTTGTTTCAGTCCCAAGAGGTCCCATTGCACCTTTCTCTGGGCTTGATTTTATTGCCAGTCAAGCTCAAATACTTCTTGGACTTGGAGAAATCAATATTGCCCAGGTCCTACCAAGGTAGTGCTGGAGGGGGAGCAATATGATCATGTCCTGCTGCCTGTGGCGCTCAGGGTGGCCTGTCTCCCTGCCATGCAGGATGCTGGTGGCACACAAGAGATGCTGGGAGAGGGGCTGGAGATGTCCCCAAGTGCCACATAGCATAATGAAACAGGGAAACTGAGCTTGGATCATTTTAGAGGACTTTCTCGATAGCAAATTGTTGGTTTTTTCTATCCTTCTGCTCAATACCCCTAAAAATGGCCCAAAGTAGGCCTTCCCCACCCCCCGAATAATGCAGCAATTTGAGAAACTGATACTTTGCAAGACAAAAAACCCCCATGGTAAAGTCCTACAGATATGTGACAGAAAAGGAGTCTCTGCCCTGAACCATGTCAAATGGGTCTGGAAGTCATGACAGCTGAGGAGGTGACTAGTGTAGGGCTGTGCATGATGGGTTGGAGCCTGAATTTGTCCCACGTCCTGTGTTGATAACAACATTTGGGTACAAGCCCTGGGCTCATGGCAGTGTCAGGACAAAACCCTGAGGCCATTCCTTTTGCTGCATTGCTGCGCCGGCACATGTGGTTTGGAGGCACATGGGTTTTTTAATCCAAAGAGGGAAAGGGGAGGTTTGGGTTGATTATTAGGGTTTTGGAGGGATCTCTTATGACCTGTGGAACAGGAGAAGGGCTGATGTCTTCATTGGTTCAAAGCTTGGTTTTATTTTCTGGGTTGGTAACAGTCAAATAAGTTGCAAAGAAGTTGAAGGTGGTATTGCTCCATACCCAGCAGGGTTGATCTCTGCTTCCTGCATGTCCTTTGAGATGCCCACCTTCATGGTGAGGGGTGTGAGACTCTTCCCCAAGCCATAGTCTGTGACCAAAGGAGATATGGCTGCTCTGGGGCTTGACTTGCTCAGCAAGGCACATGCAAGGTGAGGGGAACCACCTGGGGTGAGGGGTTTGGCTCAGAGGGGAGATATGACTCTTCTCCCACAGGACACCTGGAGCCTAGACTCATTGCAGAGCAGCTGTGTGTCTCTGGGAAAGGTCAAGCAGGGATCGCCAGCCACGATTCAAACCTTGCACTTGGGGTAAAAGGTCGATGCAGTAACTCTAAAAAGAAAACTGCTAAACAAGAAAAAGACTCCTTTTAAAAAAAGTCCCTTGGAGAAAAGATATTTCAACCCTTTTTTGATTTATGACCTACTATAGGATATTGAGACATTATTTACAATCGATATATGCTCCTGCAAGACTCCCGCTGGAGCCATAGACCCTGCCTGCTAGAGTGGAGACCGGTCAGCCTGCTCCACTGGAAGTGCCAGCCATGTCCTGCTGGAACAGGCTATAAAGTCGGACGCAGCTGTATATCTTTCAGAAAGTGGACCTGGTTACACATGTCTTTGGGCAGCTGACACAAGGATATAGTTTAGGGCTAAGACAGCAGTTCAGTAACAGAAATCAGCATTCCTCAACCTTGCCAATAATGAAATCTCTTGTGCAATAGAGAGCTCCATGGCCTTAAAGGTGCAAAATGGAGTTGTTCAGTTGACTTATAATGGAATTGGGCCAATTTTGAAGCAAGCGCTGGATTTTATTCTGGGATTTTATCTTTAAAGGGGGATTTGCAAACACTTTAAGAGTGGGGGGAAAAATTCATTCAGCATAAAATTGCGTCCTGGACGAATTCCAGTTTGGGTAATTACATTCTCTTTCTGTAGTGGCTGCAGGACAAAGGGCCATTCATCAAGCTCCAAAGTGCTGCAAAGGGCTCTGTGTTTCACCGGAGAAGTGCCTACATTTGAATCCAAGCGAGAAAGTTTTCTCCTTGTGCTCGAGGCTGCTCCAGAGAGCTTGACGCTGTTTTAGGATCCTTTTGGGTGAGATATAGGGGCAAGCACCTTGTCATGTGCCACTCAGCCTCCGGCAAATCTGGGTAACTAGGGTGCTGGGCAAAGCAGGCTCCTTCCAGCCTCCCATGGCTCGTCTTTCACCCCAAGGACATGCCTGGCTCTGCAAAGTGCTGCTGGAGCTCCAGGGCATCTTGCTGGAGCAAAGGAGCTGTATTTCCTCTCTGCAAACCTGCCGTTTTGGAAAGGCCCATAGGCAAGAGACTGAGTCATACCCAGATGAGCAGGACTCAAGGAGAGAGTCCAATGGAGGGCTACAAGGATGATTAAGGGACTGGAACATCTCTCTTATGAGGAAAGACTGAGATCCCTGGGGCTGTTTAGCCTGGAGAAGACTGAGAGGGGATCTGATCAATCTTTATAAATATCTGAAGGATGGGTGTCAGGAAGATGGAGCAATCAGTCTCTTTTCAGTGGTGCCTAGTGATAGGATGAGAGGAAATGGGCACAAACTGGAACAGAGGAAGTTCCACCTCAGCATGAGGAGAAACTTCTTTACTATGAAGGTGACAGAGCACTGGAACAGGCTGCCCCTGGATGCATTCCTGTGTGACCTTCCCTAGATGAACCTGCTTTGGCAGGGGGGATTGGACTAGATGATCTCTAGAGGTGTCTTCCGACCCCTACCATTCTGTGATTCTGTGACTTGGGGTGCATTCAGAAGTGGTGCTGGGGAGCCTGGAAAGAAGCAGGTACTCTGCCTTCCTCCTCCCAGGTCTCTGTTCAGTCAGAGGAGAAATATTTGCAATCCTTCCTCCAGCTTTCCAGGGAGAAAACACTTAAACAGTGGTCACACTTAAACAGTGGACCACAGTTTTCAGCAGAAGCAATTTAGCAGCAAAGCAACAGAGCATTGCTTCCTTATGTCCCTAGTAGCTCTCTCTGCAGCTGCTCTCTGTTTGCTGAGGCAGAGCAAGGCCCCGTAGTGATGCTCAGGTAGAGGCCATGTGAGGAGGTATCAGCAGCAGCTATACGGGGTGAGGGAGCATGTCCGTGTACCACCCACCAACTGACCTGCCAGGGAGCATCCTTGACCTATGTGCCTTGAGAGTGTCCCTTTAAAGCAATTTGTAGACTGTTATCCTATATCATTAACCTAATTAGTGTAATTGCCACCATTTATGTAATGAGTATAAATACTGGAGGAATCCCATAATTAGAAGATGTAATTAGGTAATTAATAGATGACATGGTAACAAAAATCCAGGGGAAACTTTGAAAGGTGGACACTGTGTGTGTATGTGTTTGTGCATGTGTCTGTTCAGAGACACTGGTCCTGCCAGGGTCTGTCACAGATGTGCTCTGTGGTTGGCTTCAGCCTGGACCTCCTCTGTGTTACACTGGCAGCGTAAAGGGACCTTCAGGTGATATAAGAAGGCTCTCTTAGATCTCTACAGATCTTGCAGAGGGGCTCTGGGGAGCCAAGATTTGCTTATGGGGAAGAGTAGAGCTGTGGCTGTTGCTTTGCCATATGGACACCCTTTGTTTCAGATCCTGGGAGAAGCAAGGTGAATTTCACAGAGGTCTAAGAACTTGCCCCAGCCCTAGGATGGAAGGTGGCTTGAAATCATATTTGCTCCATGGTGTCTCTCTGCTACAACCAGCACCGGAATAGCATGAAGGAAGCTCCTGCACATATAACCCACCTGACCAGAGGGAGGAGGAGCCCCAGGGCTGTGCTCAGCTGCGTGATAAAGTCCCATTTTAGTTCTCTTGTGGGTTTGGCTTAGAAAAGTGATCTGAGCTGGAAATTGTGTTAATGCTGCAGAGAGCTGATAAGGTTCCTGCTGTGCCTGAAGAGCATTTTTTAGAGGTTCATGAGTTGTGAGTGTCTCAGCTGGACCCTTTCTAGTCATTGAAATGTTGACTTTTTCCTGCTGCTCTTTGTTTCTCGCTCCTCAAAGCCTGCTCACACTTCTAGAGTACTTACATGTCCTGATGCATCTGAAGAAAATAAATCACAGTTAACAAAAGGGGGTTTTGGGGTTTTTTTATTTTAGTTTGGGGGTTTTTTGTGGTTGTTGTTGAGGATCATTTGGATTCCCAGTTGACACCTGCCAGGAGGAATTGCTACCACCAGCTTTGTGGCAGGAGAAATCTTTCATTCACATATACACACCCTTCCAACATTGCAAAGCAGTGGTTGGCTGAAGGGACCATCAGGCTGGGATTTGCACAGGTTTTCCCCTTCAGATCTGAACATTTAAGGAAGAAGCTGGCTTGAAAACACCAGTGGGACCACCCAGGCCAACTCTGACCCACGTGACAAAAGACATCTTTCAGCCACCAGATTCCAGCCCTCTAAATCAAGGCTCCCATACAGTTCTTCAAAAAATAAAAAGGTGATGTAGCAACATCATAATGGCAGGTTGAAGACCTGAGGCCACTGGTCTGGGGAAACATGTCTCCAGGAAGACCAGTGCGATGCTGCGCACTGCTTGGACCCTGCTGTACGCTGGAGGGAGAAAATTGACTTGAAGGTCTTTAGTGGATTTAGCTGGGCTAAGAGGGGGCATAAGGTATGAGTATCTTGGCTGTAGGATGCCTCCTCTGCAAAGGAGACATTGACTAATCTGTGCTGGTTTATTTTGAAGAAGCCACCAACCTTGTGGCTTTTGCTCTTGGCTTCTCTACCTCCCTTTTGGAGTATGTTCTCTCCAAAAGTAGAGCTATTTCACACTTCTTGGAGGAGCACTGCAGTGACCCCAAGACCCACAGCACTGGAAGCACCAGCACGTAGGAGAGGTCAGAGGGGAGCTTGTGCAGGTGTTGGGTGGTCAAAGGCTGCTGAGTCTCCGGGACCAGCAGCTAGAGGGAGATATGACCTCACGCTGAGGGCCAGCCTTGCCTGCCATGGATTCCTGTAGTAATGCCAAAGAAAATCTTCTTGCTTTGTAGCATTTAGGGTCCATGTAATGAACAGTCATAATGCAGACTTCATTACATAGCATAAGTAATTCTCAAGACTAAAGACTTTTAAAACAGCTCCTGCTGGAATTATTGCCAAAGTATTTCTTAGTCCCTGTCTACATGGGAAGTTTCATCAGGTGTATCATGATCCATATATGCAGGTCCAGTTAACACCAGGAAGGCTCTGTCTAGACGTTTTAATTCCAGTATAAAAAGGGTCTTTTTTTTCCTTTAGCTTAAATTTGCTTGCAAACGCACTTCACAAAATCAGGGCCTGATTCATCAAAGTAAGAGCCTCCTATGTAGCACTATGTTTAGATCTGTTTGAATTCCTACCCTAAACTATCAAAGCCCACTCTGCCCTGAGGCCAGGGGTTTCTGCTCCTGCCCCAGCTCATGGACTTGGAGGTGGATTGGTGTTTAGCGGTCACTGGGCTGGAGGTGGCTCTTCCATGCATAAAGGAAGCAGAAGGTCTTGCAGGACACTTCCACAGTCCTTCAGATCAACCCTGGTCCTTTGTTCCATGATCCCCATCCTCCCATCCCAACAGGATGTGTCTTCCCCAGCTAAAACTCCTGTTTCACCTTGAAAGCTGGTTTGGGGATTTGCCCAAATTTGCAAGAGTCATGTTGTGTTTTGGTTCATTTTCCATGTAGTGAGATCTGAGTCCCAAATGATTCCAGCTTCAAAACTTCTTTCGAGGCCTTGCAGATTCTTGAGATCCGCCCAGTGGCTTTGCAGAGCTGAACAGAGCTGCTACATCTCCTGCCCTGCAGTCACGGAGAGTGGCTCCTGGATACTGGCTCTTGGAGTGATGGCCTATGAGGAGCATCTGCCTCCTCCTACTCAGGACCACCACACAGTCAGGACTGTTGCCATTTCTACATGTGCTTTCCTTGCCTTTGCCCTCACCACGCACCAAGGATTGACTTATTTTTTGGAGCCATGTCCAAACTACCCTAACACAGACCTCCACCATGAATGCAGAGCAGATGTACTTTGTCACTTGCTCTCCTTTTATTATGAAAGCCCTTTTTGCTGTATTTCTATCTCCCCTTCAAGGTCTAACTCTGCCTGAGTCCTGCCAAGTTTCATTTTGTTCCTGTATTTCTTGATTTCCAGATGTGTCTTCCTTTGCTGATATCTCCCTCACCTCATCTTTTTTCCTTTGTAGTCCTGATGCCAAGTGTGAACACCCTTTTCCTATTAAACATGGCTCCAGGCTCAAAGTCTTGCTCAAATGACTGTCCCACCTGCATTTCACACTCTAATTAAAAAACCCCTTGAAATTTCCTCCATGTTCAAGTCTTTAAGCTCTTCAGTTATATTAAGCATGTTAATAGTGTTGTAGTTCTGGTCTAGATTTCTGCATCTTCTCTAGTGGATTTGATTTCTCTATCCAGGATTAATCTGAAATTGTCTTCTAGAGACGGCCAGCTGTTTGCCAAAGCTGTGGCTAAACTGGCACCCAAGGAAAGCCCCAGAAGAGGGTAGAGGCTTGGGTGTGAGGAGCCTGCTGGGAGCAGTTGTCTGGAAGAGGGATCAATGCTTTAACTGGGAGCAGTTAATTATGTTAAGATTTGTCCTGATTCAAAGCAAAACGGATCTGAAGAAATCACATGGCTTGTGTTGTTAGGTGAGAAGATCCCCATGTCGTCTCTTTTTTTTTTTCCTCCTGACTATCTCTGTCTACAGGTTTATTAGAAGTCAGGTTGCCTGGAGAGCATTAGCAAATAATTATCCTGTGCTACCTTACGGTAACCTTTGCAAGAAAGTGTTTAGATAAACTCTGTGAACTAGTCATTAATATCTTATAGGTCAGAGTTACGGATGTTGCATTGTGATGAAATATGTATTTCTTCTTATTTCTTAGGAAAATGAGCTTGTGAGAGTAAGATTTATGATGATCTTAATTAGTTATTTCCTAGCTTTCAAAATGTTTGGGTTTGAGAGATGATATGATAGATAATTAACTTGCTGTCAAACAGTGACTTTTAAAATGAAATGTTTGTTCTCAAAATATTATTTATCTCAATATGCATCGTATGCATGCCATAGTACACACACACATGTATATATATAAAAATTCACCCATATGCATTGCTGCAGCTTTTCCCCCACCAGCCACAGGAGTAGGGAGCACAGCTCCTGTGTCAGGCACCGTCTCAGGCTCCGTGTCAGGCTGAGCAGAGGGTGCAGCCATCTCAGCCCTGCCAAGGCGATCACTGCCACGTGGCTGCTGTTCTTGCTGTGCTTGTCCTTCCTCTCCTGCTGGAATGGTGACCCACAGAGGAGATGGGAACTGGGATTCTGCCCTGCCCTCTCCTCTGTGCATTTATAGGCTAAGGTGAAGGCTGGAGATAAAACATCTTCCTGGGCTTTTTGGTTCACCAGCAGACACGTGGCACCCACATCAGCTCTGGGTGCTTGTTCTCTTCCTGGCAGTGGGGCAGTCAGGAGGGATGTATTTGTGATGTTTTTCTCTGCTTTGCCGTAAAAAAAAGGAGGGCACAGCAGCCCAGCTCCTCCAAGGTCCTGTGCTAACAGTTTTCAGGAAGTCTTCCAGACCAGTAAGCTCCAGGGACGCCTGCCAGTAACACAGCACTGCTAAGAGGTGCAGGTTTTTGACATTTTTCACTGAACTAGTAAACTCTAAATGAAAGGAACTATATCATCATTGCTACACCCCTTGGGGCTGGAGGGAGACGGAGAGAAACTTCAGGGAAAGCAGAGGGCAGGTTTGCATTGACCAAAAGGATGCTGGATGTGGTCCCTGAAGCCGTGGCTGCTGCAATGCCTCGTTGCTGCAGGGAGCAGAGATGCTGCAGAAGGAGAGAGGTCACCTGGAAGCTGATTTATTTTTTTTTTCTTTCCCTTTCTTTTGCATTTTTCATCAAAGCTTTATAAATAACAGACAAAAACCCTGGGGAAAAACCTCCCAACCAGCCTCCTGTTGCAAATACTGCAGGAAACAGGAGGCGGGGGGGAAGAGGGGAGGAAGGCTAAATTGGGTGAATTTTATTTTTAACAAGGGCTATTTCAATCTGTTTTAAACCCATGTAAAATAATATGGAGCCATGAGAAACTTTTGCCAGCACTGTAGGAGTCTGTTGAGACGAGCACTCGCTCTGGCTGGTGTGGCACAGACGTGGTGTCTGCGCCAGCCCCTGCTCCGGGAGATGATGGCTCAGACACTGCCAAGGCCATCGTAGGGACGGGGAACTCAGGGCCAGAGATGAAGCGATGTTTTTTCAAGGCCTTGCAAGATTTTTCTAGCAATGTCAAGAGAGGCTGAAAACTTTCCAAAACAACCAAAGGATGCATCTGCAAGGCCTTACTTTTCTGCAGGGCTGTTCTACTTGGGTCGCTGGTGCAGCACAGTAAAGTTAAGTTAATAAACCCAAACAGCCAAGCAGAAAGTAAACTCCTCCTTTTATTTTGCTTTTTAAAAAATTCCATGACAACCCTTTTCCTTCCAACCGGCCCTTGCTAAAGCTTGCTGTTTGCAACACCTGAAGTCAAAGCACATAAAACGACTTGGCAGCATCGCTCTAACATTCCCTTGGCACTCTTTGGAGAGCGAGGGTGTCAACCTTGGTGTCCTGGCCATGTGCCAGCGTAAGTAATTACATTCAGCCTCTATAAATGAGCCCCATGATCGCAGCTGAGGAGCTGCAGCGTCATTTCCTCCGAGCAGCTGCATGGTGGTGCATGATGCCCAGTGCTCTGCACCCCAGCACCAGTTGCATCTTGCTACATGTGGTGGCATAGAGGACGGGCATGAGAAGCAACATGGACTTGGTCATGCTAACACTTTGTTAAATTGCTCTAGGGCTACAGGTGCTGTACAACAGATCTAGTTTTTGATGCTCCTGCTCCTGCATTTGGAAAAGGTAGAGCAGGGAGGGCAGATCTGAGTTGGATCAGGCTCCTTACCCCAACAGGGTGACCTGATAAATTGCCACCAGTCAGATGAACCTCCGTAATGGCCTCACAGCTAAACTTAGCTGAAATGGCATGAACAGAATTGCTGAAACCTCCACGAAAGTGATTTAAGACGAGGCATGTGACCTTGCATTTGTCATAGGCCGAAGCACACGCGGGCCTGCAAGCACAGCACAGGTGATGCGTGGTAGTGTGTTAAGCCGTGTAGGTTTGAGCTGTAAGTAACTCTGTGGTTGGATCGCATGTTGTACCTGTGACCTGGTCCCACTGTTCCCCAACACTGACTCTGGTTAAGCCCTTCTGCTGGGACCCAGCTTGAGAAGTCTTCAGCTGGTGTCTGGTTATAGGCTGGAATAGACCTGGATGTGCAGGAAGGGTTAATTTAAGATCAGGTACAATGTGTTGGCCAATGATGCTGTATTTCCCAGTGCAGATGCCAAGCTAACCCTGCCTAATCAAGTCTGAGCTGAGATGGAGTGTGTGTCTATGTGGAGGAAAGAAATGATAAAGCAAACAGAGTTGGAAGGTCTAAGTAGGAGGAAATGTGGTAGCACATTCCAGACCACCTTGTCATTGTCCCTTTTAAAGGTCGACTGCTTGGTCTTTAATTTCTGAGGCTGGGTGCTAGGGGCCTTGGTATCACTGTGCCTCCTTTTCAATGAATCCAGCAGCCATGGTGTGTGTGCCCTTCCCAAGCTGGCAGCACAAGGCTGCAGCTCCTGCATTGCCCATGGTGGAGTTGTTCCACCTTTGCATGGCTGTTCTGTGTGTGGGAAAGGATTTCAAGAAACAATTGACCAAATGAAACCTCTGTAATGCTTCTAAATACTCAAACACATTAGACATGCCTGCCCAGCCCAGAGATAAATTAGAGCTATTATCACTAGAGCCCAGACAAACAAACCGAGGGCTCTCTCCAAACAAGCCATTCACTCAAGAGGCTGGATTTACAAGGGTCAGGAAAGCAGCATGAGCTGCAGGCACCTGCTTTCTTCTGAAACCGTTTAAATTGGCCATATTGACTGGTGCAGAAGGAGGGTAGAAAGCACAGTTCTGCTCTTGGGGATCTGGGGAGTCACTTCCATGCAGAGACTGCGGTGCCGTGACTGGCATTTTGCTCTCCATGTCAGCAATCAAAGCTGGAAGTCAGACCCTGATCCTTTTTGCTTTTCTCCCATGTGATGGTTGGGAGATCAAGGTGCTGGAGCACATAAGGGATGCCAAGGCCACTTTGCTTTGCCCTTGGGTTTTTGTTTCTGCTTCTAAGGACACATGAGGAGCTCAGTTGGTGGTAAGGTGGTGTTGAGAGAGAGGTCAGTTCAAATCAGCATCTTGGGCATCAGGGAAACTGCCTGAAAGAGTAAACAGAAGCCAGAGCATGTATTTTGGGCTTGGTTTTATGTGGCAGCTAAAGGAAGGAAGGAAGGAGCAGATGCAGAGGCTAAAAGGAGTAAAGGGAAAAGGAGATTGTTATTCTGCATTGGGCAGTCAGCACTCCAGTGCAGGGAGTGTGGTGGTACAGCTTGCCACGGTGGCCAGGAGCACCGTGCTGGGGTTGAGTGTGATGGAGGCTGGGACTCACAGCTCAGCTCAGGTGGGCTGTCTGGAGAAGGGCCATGGTCAGTGCAGGGTATCTGTGCTTGGCCGGGCCCCATGAGCCAGCCTCGGTGCGACTGGGGGGAGCCAAGCTGGGGAGAGACGCTGAGCTGTGAGGCGGGGACTCTGCAGCACTGCAACCCTCACCCTGGCCCGACAGTTCAGGCCAGTATCACCCAGAGAGGCTGTGATGGAAGGTGTTCTGCTCTGAGAGATGCTCTTGAACCCAAAAGCTTGGTCCTGAACCAGAGTGTCGCTTTTTGGAAGACATCCAGTCTCCATGCATGACCTTTGACTGATGATGAATTTGCCATTTCCGTTGGTAACTGGACCTGGTGATTAAGTACTCTCACTGTTCAAAATTGTCTTTTATTTTCCATTCAAGGTTCCCTCGGTGTTGTCAACATTCACTATTTATTTTGGGTTTTGCTGCTTACTGTGCCTTTTACCTGTGAGCCTAATGAACATGCCAATCTCCGCTATTTTCACTCTGTGGGTATCTGGGATCAAGTCACGACGAAGATTTTCTTTGACTGCTGAGCAGACAGAGCCCTTTCAGTCTTTTGCAGGGTTGAGCACAGGCAAAGCAGAAGCTGTGCTTGCCACTGCCTTGAGCATCTCCCAGTGTGTGGGATTTTATTTAAAGTCCCAGCCTCTGGACTCAGACCATTACAAGGACCTTCCACTTCATTTTTGTAGAAACTTGAAAATGTGACCCAAAAGACAAACAATAATAATAGTAATAATTTTGGATTTATTTTTTTTTAATGCATCAAGAGTTTTGTAATGTTTTGGTTTATTGTGAGCAGAAGGGGTGGTGGATGTTGGCTCGGTGACTAATTAGCAAAGCTGCGAACTTGCTGAGGAGTCACCAAGGGGCTCAGGGAGTCTTTCCTGGCATATGTACATAGTTCCTGCAGGCAGGGTAGACATTGATTTGAAATTCCCACAGCTCTTCCACCTGCACAGTACCAGAGTAGGTTTAGTTAATGTGGGTGGCTTGTGTGGCCTCAACAGCTCTGAATTTCAAGTCTTCATCATCTGCAGGTTCTTCTGCATTTCTTGTCAGGCTGAAGGGTACAAATGACCTCACCATCAGTGTCATGCATGTGGAGAGAGGAGGAGTTTGTTTTCCAGCTTTCTTTGAGGGTCAGAGGTCCACTGGGTTGTGTTGACCTCCCTCTGCCAAGCTAACATGCTTCAGTAATCCCATGACTTGGACATTGTTTGTCTTCCATCATGTTTGTCACCCTCCCCATGTCTCCTGGCAGTATTGCAGGGTTGAGCATTGTAGTGGCCACTTGTCACAGCTCTAGGGGTTTGGGCTGGTGGTGGCAGCAGTCTTGGGGAAAGCTGGCAGGTCCTCTGAAAGGGGAAAATACAAACCAGGAGTGTTTCAAATTGAAACTGCAAGATATCTTGTTTAAAAATACTGAAATTCTGTGTTTCACCTTTCTTCATTCCTCTCTTTATATTTCTTCATAGGAAAAAAGTGAAGTTGAATCCAAAGAAATAGTATTTTTGGTGGCTGAACCCCAGCTGTTTTTCTGTTGGTTTAAAACTTCAGCAAGCCTTATTAATTGCAGCCTGCCCCTCTTAAGTTTCTCCAGCCCTTACAGAGAAGCTCTACCTCATTCACCATTTCCATACTTCAAGATTTAGGTACTGTTACCTGCTATTTCTGCTTCTAAAAGAACTCCAGAGGCTGGGAGTTTGGGAGCATGCTTCTAACCACTGTGGATATTGTGCATATGTGTTATCCCTTCCATAAAAGAATTATGCCGGTGGTAAGGCCCTGAAATGCTTGCGTATTTATTAAAAAAGGAAAAAAAAAAAAAGCTGCAGCAAATAGGGGTTGATGTCTNAGAGGGACTAGGGGTGGGCACCGGGCACCCAGCCAGAGTAAACCCACCACAGGTAGGTTTACGCACAGGTTCATGTGGCATCCTACAAGGTGAAAGAAAGACCTGCTGGTAGCACACCCCTGTGGTTATTGTGTTTGCTTCTCAGTTATTATTTGAGGCCTAAACAAGGGTATCAATAAAATATTCTATGATGGGCATGTAAGACAGCAGTGATGTGTTTTATGAAATGATCTGAGGAGCAGAGGAGGTAGATTGTGTCCACCTGGCACAATCTGATGAACCATGGAGAGGCTGCTTTGCCCCAGTTTTTAGAGAGACATGCTTGAAGATATCCAGCTCTGCTCCCACCCCGGTACCCAGGCACTAAGAGTGAGGAGGGAGACTGCTGGGGGCTCAGCTCCTTGGCAAATTATCTTGCTTATTTATGTGATGGAGGGGGAAAAGTTTGTGTTTAGATATCAGTGAATTCATGAATTAGAAGACAAAGAATCAAACTAATGTTCTTTATTTTCTGAAAAGCAGATGCAGTCTTGGCTTTCATTTAATGAAGAAGCAATTGAGAGGTTTCCCTAACAGAGATCAGAGCTAGTGAAACCCTGTAAGAAAGAGTCTGTGCCTCAGGCAGGAGGCAGACAGACAGTGCAAGGGAAATAGAAGCAGTGGCTGGTATTTCAGCATGTTTACAAGAGCCAAAGAGCAGAACTGAGACTGCAGGGCCAGTCCTGGGAACCCCAGGCCATAGAACTGGCCTCCTTCATCCCACAGCAGTGCTTGAATATTGACCAAGACATGTTTGTTCATGTGTTGCCCCTGGAGTCACTGGCTGAAAAGCACTTTACAAAGCAACAGAAACACAATGTGCTATTATTTTTTTTGGCTATAGCCATTCACACATTTCTCTGCAAAATGGGTACCCTCCCTCTTTTTGTGTTTAGCTGTTTGTGCTTGCTTACTGTTCCCTGGCCACCCAGCATCTAGCAAAATGAAATGCTGATCTTGCCTGGGGAAGTAAAAGTGTGCAAATTACCCTCATCTGGAAACCCTTTGGGTTTGAACCTGAGTGCTGCGCTTCTGCTGTAGCTCCATGTCCAAACCAGTGGAGCTAATGACCTGAAACTGCAGGGAAGTTTGGACACAGGCTGCAACTCCATCTCCTGGTAATGCACTTCTCAGTGGATTAGGAGAAACTTCCCTGGCAAACTGGGAAGGAGTCCAAGCTGGGGAGCTGGTGTGATAGGAACCGACAGGGCTGGAAATTTGATTTCTGACTCTTTGTGCGTGTGTTTCTTGTGAAAGAAGAAGAGGGAGAGGGAGCCAGGAGTACTTTGAATCCTGCAATCATTAAAACCAATTCCACATTTCCTGCCTCTGCCCACCTCCTGATATGTGTGTGAAACAATCTTTACAGCTACACAGCCATCAGATGGTATCGACCTGGTGGTGGAAATTGCTATTGACTGCTGCTGGTGCTGCTCTCTGCACTTCCGTGGCTTTTAAAGCGACACTCTTCAGGTGATTTCATTTTGGACTTGATCCAGCCTGGGAAGCCATGCCCCAGACGGGATGGAAAGAGCATGTTTGGGCTTTGCGTGTGCTTGTGTGTGAAACAAACACACCGCTCCTCCTTAGCCAGGGGAAGGGCATTCAAGCAAGCAGGAAGAGATGCTCACTGCAGAAACACTTGCCTAATGGGAAGATTCAGAAATTTGATTACTTCTTTTCTTTAGCCCATCATGAAGGGATTCTTGTGTCACACCACAGATTACTCCTGCTGCAATTCCAGCACCAAGCCAAGACCATTCTACCCTTATGAAGGATCCATCCTGTCCTACATCACATTGATTTCTTGTTTTAAGGGCCACTTCTGATTCTGCATTACAAATTCTCTCTCATCTGCTCTGGGTTCGAAAGGAAAAATCAGGAAATAATAATATTTGCCTTTTAATGCAAGTGGTTTGTGCAGCCTAAAGAACTCCTTTCATCATGAAGCATGAGAACAGGGCTCTGGCTCACGACTGTAAAAATGCACATTTTGTTTCCTCTGAGGCAATTTAGTTGATTTTATTTAGTTATTCCAGAGCTTGGGGCTGGAGTTAAGTGGTGGTGAGAGGAGATGATAAAAAAACCTGTGTAAAAGCTTGGGTTAGAGTCTGATCCCAGCTTCACAGTGTAAACTAGTGCAATGCCATTCTCCTATCATTGGTATCACTTGGGTTTCTGGTGTAGAGAAAGATCTGGGACTAAACAGAGTCAGCCTAACCATGTCTACACAGCAGGCATTGCTCTAGCTTGCTCTGTCATTGAAATGACTTACTTTGATAACCTGACACCAAAATGCAGGTATGTCTTCGCTGCTGTAAACCAAACTTTGATACTGGTGAAGGTCTCTCCTGCTGGTGTTTGGATCCATCTGTGTACCCAAACAGTGCGCTGTGCAGTGAAGCAGGAATGGATGTTGCTATTTCTCACAGAGCTCTGCCTTTGCTCCTCCTCCAGACTCATGCCTTTGACTTCAACCACATGGCAGTGCTCAGGAGCAGCACCTGGCCAGATGTGCCCAGCATGTACATGTAAGGAGTCTCCTTTCTTGTTAACTGAAACAGAGACTGCCTAAAGCTGCTAAGCCGGCCCCTTAGCTCAAATGCAAACAGCCACTGCTATTAGCTCTGAGCACTCCCTGACAGCCTTGGTTTCAGGTCACAAAACTGGCAAGCTGCTGAGGTTTCAGGAGATGTACCTGTTGTTTCTCCACTCTCCAGCACAAGCCCTGGGAACTCGTCTCCTTGGTTTACATGGAGCTTTGGGGTTCACGTGGTGAGTCTGACCCTTCTCAGCCTGGCTCTGTCTCAGCTGAGTGGAAAGAAAAAGTGGAAATAGAAAGGGCTGGATGTTGAGAGCATGTCTTGGTGGGATGGTTTGCATTTCCAGCTCCCAGCACTGAGCAGGCCGCGAAGCGAGATGGAGCAGGGCTGGGAGTCAGCAGACCTGTTGTCTGCTATGGGCAGAGCTGAGGGCTTTTCAGTAGAAGTTGTATGAGACCTGACCTAGGAGTGATTTAACGTACCAAACACTGCCTAACATGCTTGGGGTAGTGCTCTGAGAAGAAGATGCAGGGCACCTTTGGGTGACTCATGTCCCTTTGCTGCTTTTGCATCTGCTGCTTACCCCTGGGCTGGTCACAGGCCACACACTTTGGTCAGGGAGCAGAGGCAGTTGATGGCTGTAAAATACCCATGTTCCCTTCCCTGCAAAATCAAAGGGTTGTGGCTTCCTTTGCCTCTCCTCCCTTTCCCCTCTGTTCATGCCAGACTGTATCTCCCAGGACACTGCTCCCCTTTCTTTTCTCTCACCCCATCCCCATCTGGCTGCTGGGAGCCCAACACTGAGTGTTCCATGGGGATTGTGGGGACCTGGGGTGACTCTTCTCCTCCGTGCTCCTCCCAGAGCTCTGCCAGTGTCTTTCTGTCCTAATTCTTATATTGCTCCAGAACTAGACTATCCAACGGGGGAAAGAACAATTATCTGGAGGGAGGGGCTGAGCAGCCTGGAACACAGAGGAGGTTTGGCTTTTTTATTTGAGGCTAGGACAACATGAGCCAAGTGGGGTCTTCCCAGCATGGGCCTTGAAATTCACACTCCCATGCAACACCCACTTGGGGCCTCTAAAATTTGAAAGCCTGGCCTTTACTGTGAGTAAATTGGTACTGCTTCAAACAAGGTTTATTACATTACATCCTTTGGGGATCTTCCCCAGTATGAGACTGGGGGAAAAACAGCATGTTAGAGCAGACAGTAGCTTTTCGAGTTTTACATGTCCTTTTGTCTTCTCCATTGCCATGACCACATCACCCTCCTCCTTTTTCCAGCCCTCTGGCAAATACCTTCTGGCCCTCTCCTAAAGATCCCCATCCCTTTGACACCTTGACTTTGGCACTCATTAAATGGAAGGTGGGAAGGTTGAAGCAGCTGCTAAATAGATCAGTGTGGGAGGCTGCTAGCTCATTCCAGAGCAGTGCCCAAAACGTCCAGCCCAATTGGCTCAACAGGACTTCCTTTCAAAGCCACAATCTCAGTGAACTCGACTTTCCGTTCTCAGGGCTGTGGTTTTCCCTCCCTAGTGGGTGCTGCACTGACTGGGTTGGTGGGTCACCCACTGAATGTGAGTGCAAGGCGGCTTTGAGCTCACTTCAAGATGTGAATGGTTTCTTCTCTGTGGGCTTTGCTCTCATTCAGAGCTAGTGACAACCTGTCCTTTCTAGCTTCTTCTCTGGAGAACGGTGCCGAGGGAGGGCAACCTGTGCCCCCAGCCCAGCTTCCAGTTCCACATATCCCACAGTAACCAGGTGGAGTGTACAAAGCTGCTGGAGTATAGATGTGCCCTTATCAAACAAGCAGCCTTTGATAACTCCTCTTTCTTCCAGGCTTAACCTGCCTAAACTTTTTTGGGGTGAGATATGATATGTGACTTGACAGCAATTCTAGGTGAGATTTTTTTCCTCCTGGGAAAGCGTGGAAAGAAATTAAGCTTTGCGGGTTTTCTGCCCAGTTGACCAGGAAAAGTAAAGTCCTTGATGAACTTGGGTTGGGTCCGAGGGCAGGAGAGCTGTTGCTGTGATTTGTGGTTACTTTCTCTGAAGCAGTGCCTCCACAAGTGAGAGGCAAGTGATTCTGACACCTCTTTATGACCTGGGAGCCACAGGGAAGTGATGGTGACTTGTGTTCTGCAAAGACAAGGTCACCAACAAGAATAGTTGCAAGCATCTTTGGTTCAGCTGACCATACGAGAATCCAAATATTTTCAATTCCTAGGAATTAAAGTGAACATCCTACTTCTATATTGCTGGCTACTTGAAATTTGGTGCTTTCCCAAGGTGATGTGCGATATAGGGACACTACTGGGAAAGCTGTTGATGAGAGCAGTAGTGAAAATGGATGTCTGGTTGTGAATCCTATCTATCCTACAACCTTCAGGGTCTGCCAGGGGACGTGTTCCCTGGGCTGTGAAGAACCAATATGGGACACAATCATATGTCAGTGCTTGTATCGATCACTGTCTCAGACCCATTCAGTGAAGGGCACCAGCACCTTTTGGAGTGGAAGCGTTGCTCCTGCTCTAGGACTCTGGGAAGGGTGTTAAATGCATGGCAGTGGCTGCATGTGAGGGGAAGTGACTCTCTTTCAGGTAACGTTGGGCCCACACTTGAACCAATTAGTAGGATGGAGCTAAGCAAAGTACAGGAGGGACCAGACTGATAATAAGCAAAGTGCTCGAATATGGAAAGTTGGGGAAGAAGCCAAATGAAAATGAAATGAAAGGCTAAGGTCCAAATTCAGCAGTTGTGTAGAAAAGTTTGGACAGCTGATAATAGGAAAGCCTTCAGGAACACTGGGTCAAAGCCCCCACAAGAGAGACTGGAGGAATCTGTGAACAAGCCAAGGAGGAGATTTTATCAAAAAGCGCATCAGCAAATTGAAGCTGTTGGCTTGCTGTACGCCATAGAGACCTCAGTCTCTCACTGTGACCTCTTTGCTCACTGCTTTGTGGTGATGGCCAAATTGAGAGGTGCATGGGATGGTAGGGCTTTAGCTCAGAGATCAGCAAGGTTCTTCTTGGCAGACCTTTGCATGGGGGGGACACTTCCCACCAACTTTACTACTGTGGAGGGGAAGAGAGTGTTTGCTCTATCCCTTGATTCAGGGCTGGTGAGAACTGTCTTTGAGGATAGCCTTAAAGCCCTCCTTTGTGGAGGTGAAAATCAGAAACCTGTAGCTAAGTCTTTTCTTCTGCAGTTTTTCTCAGCCTTGGAAATCTGTGGAAGGCTCAAGAGAAGAAAACCAATTTCTGCCTGCCAATGAACTCCATAAAGAATGGTTGAAGGCAGATGATGTGGAAAACATCTCAAACCCATGAGTCTGCATCTGAGATACAAAGAAAGTAATTCTACATACCTATAGTTCACATGAGGCAGCAGGGATTTCTTTCACTGTGCTCAAGGTAGATACTACATATCACCCTCAGGTGATAACCTTGGCTCTTTTTAGTGGTTCACAGAGGTAAGACCCTTCTTGTCCCTCCATTTCTTTATCTGTAAAAGAAAGGTAGGGATATGCCTTCTTGGTAAATCATCTGAAAATGGGCTTACTGCAAAAGTGAGCACATACTGTTGGTGGTAAGGAGGAGGTCTCATTTGGAGGCCTGACTTGTGAGATCTCGTGGAGAAGCTGTGGAATACAGTCATGTGTTTTTCTCTCTAATGTGGCTTTCTCTTTTTAAAAGCACTGTGCAGAATGTGAGACATACTAGATAAAAGTGAATTTAACAGCTATTCCATATCCTTGGAGGAACATCAGTATTGGCTGAAAGAGGGAAAAAGACCTTTGTTGTTGAGTCTGGAATGGATCTGCTTTTATTGGAGGACTCTATGACTGCTTTTGTTGATATTTCCTCTGATAGCTTTTACCTGACTTGTTTTCAAAATCCTTGCTGAATTTTTTCAGTCTTCAAAAACTGCATTTCCTTGCTGGAATTCAAGTTTGAGGTGTGGAAAAATGTCCAAATTGATTTTGCAGATGACTTGCTGTGATGTAGAAGTCCCAGAAGTAGGACATTCTGTAAGGGATGTCACCTGCTCATTTCCAGGAGGGCAGAGAATTCATTTTAAACAATGCTATTTTCTTTTCAATTACAGGCATTTTCATGGAAAAAAAATTGCAGCAGTCTCTAAGAAAGAGCATGTGATCACAATTAAAGGATGCATTGTGCTGTATCAGAAGGTAGCATTTAAACCAGGGAAAGCCTGAATAGTCACTATAACTCGTTGTAATTATACCATCTATTTCAAACATGTAAATATGTGTGGTAGCACTTACATCTTTATGTCAGCTATTGGGAAAAGCCATTTTCCTTTTTGGTAAACTTCCGATGGCAAGAATTTTGTTACTTACATTTGAATATGCAAAAAACCAACAAGTTTAGACACAACAAACCACAGGTTTAGACACTATGAATTTTTGCCTGAGCAGAAGTTGATCCCCTCTCCTGTGGTTGTAGTATTCAGGTTGTTTGCAATAATTTTGTGGATAGGAAATATTAGTAAGCAATGCATTAAGACATGCATTTCCTAACGGGATACACCATGACCATGGTAAAGCTGGTGTGATGCTGAGGATTGAATGTGAAGCTGGGAATGGGGTGATTGGGAACCCATTTCTGGCTGTCTCACTGTCTGGCTAGCTCTTCCCACCTCCCACCACAACAGGGATCAGAGGTATCTAGTTCATTTTGAAAGGGCTTTGAGACCTAGAGATTGAGGTCACTCCAGAAGACCCAGGTACTTTGCTAAAATCTAAGGCACAAACACTGCAAAAAAATGAAATGCTGATTTAAGCTGGCACCGTGAGTGAAGCCATGTCTGCTAAAATTTATAAGAAAACTCCCTTTGCTTCTGGGGACTGGGATCCTTCACTAGGGGAAATAATTCTGAGCCTATTTCCCTTCCCTTTGACATTTTCTGACAAAGCCAGAGGAGTAAGGAAGAAGGTTAATGACTAAATTGACAAATAAACAATCAGTTCAAAGCAGCAACACAACATTTCCTGGAAAATTTAAGAATCTCCTCTGAAAACCAGTTAGGAATGTAAACTCTGCCACACTTCAGCCAAAGAGAGACTATCTGTATGGAGGGGGCTGTGGCTGGTGGGAAATAGGAAGGGCTTTGGTTTTTCCATGGAATACATTAGAGGAAAATGGCAGAAGAGAGAGGAAAATTAATTTGGTTGTGGTGAATGGGAAGGGAGTTGCCACTGAGATGTCTCAGGTAAAGCCCCTCCAATGGTGTTATATGTAATTTGCACAGTCTGTCTCTGGGATGTCAGGGTGGGGACAGCAAAGCAAAAGAGTTTGTGGCTCTTCCATCATGAAGAAAACATTTAAGGAGTTACAGGCCGGGAGATGGCTTTTCACCCTGTTGTGGTGTAAATGTTGAGGCATGATGACAGGGGGACACTTCCCTTGTGCTCAGAGAAACAGAGTGCATTTGGCCTTCATTTTCAAGGGCTCTGCTTTGACACAGTAGTAGCGCATTAACAACAGCTTGATTTTCATTTAATAAATAATGGGAATTATGATGCGACAGAGCCAAGATTTTAAACAAGAAGCTCTCATAAACATTTTCTTCAGTAATCTGTGATAAACCAAAGATAGCGTTAGATGTACGCGGAGGGAGCAGGAATGCCAGACTTGGAATCTGTCCATCTGCTTCACCATTGAAACAAAAACACTTTTTAACAACCACAGAGGAGAGGAAGCGATGCAGCTTGGCACATACACTTACACTATGTGTGGTGGAAATGTTTATTCTTTATTTCAGAAAGATTTAGTGGGTGTAGAGATAATAGAGCATAGTGCTCGCTAGTGTCCTGGGGATGGAGGGGTGATGGCGTTTGGGTTTTAAGGGAATCTGGTGTCAGCTCCCATGGGAAATATTTTCGGTAATACCTATTGCAATCTTGTGCACTTGGAAGGCAGGAGGAGACAGAAGAATGAAATGTGCTTTCCAGGAGAGGTGTTGTAAAGACCCCAGGATTAGTTATCTATGACAGGAAGGATTTTACAGACTCCAGCAGACGGCAGAGTCCTGACCATTTCTGCGTTGGCCCAATGGCTCCTCCCAGGCCCTGTGCTGGGATGCCTCTCTCAGAGCAGCTCAGATTGCTCTACCCTTCTCCCTTTGAGATGCCATGGGGCTGCCTGGGGCTCACTGATCCCACAGACCACTTGCTTCAGCCCCATGTGTGCCTCATATCCTACCCACACCAGCTCCCCTAAGGGTCTTCTGGCTCCCCTTCTCTTGTGTTGGTCTGACGTGCTGAGGCATCATGTCGTGACTTGGGAAACAGGGGAAGGATCTGCAATACCAGAGCCTGTGGGGTCAGCAGGCCACCACATCCCATGGTCCCCAATGTCCTCATCTGTTCCCCTGTGGCCACTGCTCCGTTTTACGCTATGCAGGCTCAGCTCTGCTGCGCTGCCTCTCCTTGGAGCTGCTCAAATTCAAACCCGAGACCCTGGACTGACCTCCGGGGATGAGAGAGTCCCTGCCAGAGCTTGAGACAGCCCATGTCTAGACTTGGTGTGTGAGTGAGCACATGGAGGGATGACTAAGTGTCTGAAGTTTGGACCTTTGGAGAGGAGTTCCTTGGCTCCTTATTTCTTGGATAAAGTTCCGCTTCCTGTGGAGCCATGGAGATAAAGGATATTTTTCTTCCCCCCCTCCTTTTTTTTTTCTTTTCAAAAAAATAAAAATATATATATGAATCTTGGGCAAGAAAGCACAAACCTTTGAAAAATTTTGGCAAATCAAGAAACATAAAGAATGTGTCGAGTGAAACGTTTCATAGTGACAAAAATCAAAACATCTCACTTCACCTTCCACCACTCTA
Source organism: Brachypteracias leptosomus (assembly GCA_013401335.1). NCBI lineage: Eukaryota > Metazoa > Chordata > Aves > Coraciiformes > Brachypteraciidae > Brachypteracias > Brachypteracias leptosomus. The sequence goes on along the minus strand of VYZX01001589.1, from coordinate 178,508 downwards.
AAACATTTCAATGGTTCGAAAGAAAATTGCAAAATGAAAAGTCGTGTTTTGCTTAAAACACTGGAAAACGTTTCATTAAAAGTAAGAGTGGAAGCAAAACAACTGCCTTTTTTTTTCTTATTGCAATCAGCCGGATGGCTCTTTCCTCAACCTGTGCTGAGGTCAGGGACCAGGGCTGGGCCTGCCTTCCCTTGTGTTAGAGGAGCCTGGACCTGGCAGTCCTCAGATCTGAGAAAGGGACAATCCAACAAAATCATCTCCCATGCCAGGAATTCTTGTAGCACCATAACTACCTTTTATTTATTTTTTCTAAAATACCAATTGACAAGCCCCATTCCAGGGCCATCCCTGCTCACCAGCTGATGCCTACAGAGGGCATGTTGGCCACAGAGCAGTCTTAGATCCTGGAGAATGCAGAAGGGGGCTGGGGAAATCCTTCCCCTCCAGAATGCCATGACACGAAGGTCTGAATGGCAGTCTTGGCAGCCTTTGGACCTCTGCTGCTAGGTGTGGGACCATCAGATGTAGGATGTGGCACTGCTGGCCTGCTAGGTGTGCTTGGGGAGGCCCTGCTTGTGGGACTATGTGGGTCAGGAAAGGGGAGAAACAGCACCACAAGGAGACACGCTGGTGGCTAAGGGGAGAAGGAAGGGCCTCCCTGGGGGCTACAGTCAAGACCCTGCAGCCATCGGGGGTGTGGGCTGATGCAGGGCCAGCATAGGCACTCGGAGCCGGCTGGCTGGCGGGGGGCAGCGGGGAGGCTTGGAGGCTGCTGGGTTGCTGTCGGGAGCTGGGAAGACTGACCATGGGGCAACGGGGAGGCGGAGGGCTGCAGCAGGACTGAAGGAAGGCTGACTGGGGAGAGGTGGGGACCCGGGAAGGAGGTCGAGGGGAACCCGGGGAGCAGCGGGGGGCTGAGGGGCACGGCTCTGAAGGGAGGTGGCGGGCA
>VYZX01001589.1:45529-174367 GCA_013401335.1 Brachypteracias leptosomus | reverse complement strand
CGAATACATTGTTCCTGGAAAAACACACTGTACAGCCCCCAAACTTGCTTAGTAAGAACTTCCAGAAGGATAAAAGTACCCCCCTCAAACCTCAGCGTACATCTCTCCGACTTCCCCAGCTTGTGTAAAGCTCCCGCTTACCAAAAAGGCTTGTTGCTGGGCTAATCCTACTAATTTTCTTATGTTCTTGCAGGGGCAGAGTAGCTGTTAGGAGGAGGAGGAGGAAATCATGCACTTTCTCCCCCGGCCAGACCCGGGCAGTCAGGGGATCATCCTTCAGAAAGTTGCAGGAATTGTGTGTGTTCCTGCCTGAATAATTTAGTGTAGTTAATCAAATCGATAAAACCAAAGCAGAACATAGCTGGGAGAAAGCTTTATGGGTTTGCTTTGCTGGACTATTTCAGTTGCTTCCTCACAGTACTTTTTTTTTTTTTATTGCTTTGCATTTCCTCCATCCATCCTACTATTGCATGGTTGTTTTGCTCTGTCTTTTTTTTTCTTTTAAATCAAGTTTCATGAAGATGCAGAGTGCCGGTATTATTTGTAAGAGGGCCCCAACAGCATATGTACATGATTTGTGTATACCCAAATGTCTGCACCCATCTGGGTGTGCTGATAAGGGGATGCTGTGGTTCTGCAAGGGTATATACCTTTGAGAGACTTCATCAGATATATAAATCTTTTTAACATATTGTGGGTGGTGGGGTAAGTAGTGTGAATGTTTGCCAGATGTTCATATCATCTTTTGCTTGTAATTTCGGTTGGTAAACAGAAATTCTGTAACCCATGCCTGATAGCAGCAGCCCTTTATACAAGCTAAACCCTTGGCTAAATGTTTGTATGGCTTAAGAGGAAAAAATAAAATCTTAGCATTTCTTTGCCTCAGTGGGCATGTAGTGGGTTTTGATTAAAACCACCCCCACCACCTCTTCCCTTAAAACCCACGGGAGAACAGTCAGCTCTGAAGTAGCAGCAGCCAGAAAGAAAGGTGGTGAATAGTACGCCCTCCTCTTCCTTGAAGCAGCTGGCTGTGTTTTTAAATGTGTTTACTGTCCCAATTGTAAAGAATTAAATTTTAACACCTGCAAATAAGCTGGATGTAAGTAGTGTGGAGACAGAGGAAGGGGGTTTCTCTCTCCATCTGTGTCTCTGTGCTCCAAGTTGGGCACTGAAATTTCCTGAATTGACAGCTCTAAGCAGAGGATATTTTCAGCGCTGGGACAAGGGGATGGTTGTTTCCTCTCTGCCTTGCAGGATGAGCCTAATAAAGCACGTGTCTGGGTTAAATATTGGAGGTGAGGGATGTAGAGAGCCCAGCACTCTTTCTGTTGAATAAGACAGTTGAACCAAGCTTGGCTCCCAAAAGCTGCTGGCTTTGGCTTGGTGCATCGCCTGCCTTGCACCAGCGGTGGGAGCTGCTCGGTGGCAAAGGTGATTTTCAAGCCGTATCTAAATTGGCATAATTTGTCTCCTCTGCTTTGGGTGGGTGGCTGTTGGCACTGGTGCTCAAGTCCTAGCAGGGATGGTGATGGGGTACAGGGGGCTCAAAGTTGTCCCTCAAACTTCCAGCATGCACACACCAGCCGGCGTGAATTTGGAAAGTTGTTCCTCATGGTGACATCCTAAACTCACCCTCCCCTCTTTTCTCTCCAGGAAACATGCTTTAAACTGCCACAGGATGAAGCCAGCCCTTTTTAATGTCTTGTGTGAAATCAAAGAAAAAACAGGTAGGAAATAGATGCTGTTGGTTCTCTTATTTTTCTTTTTGTTCTTTGAGGGTTTTATTCTATCAAATTTGTGGGCCCCCACCTCCCCATGTAGCAGTATTTAAGTGGGGAAAAATAACTCACCGGTATTTAATGCTTCTGGCAGAGGATTTGTGTGATGCGGTTTGTGTCTGGAAGGGAAAATATTATGGCTTAATTTCTATTGTATATTCTTTTTGTTTATTGCTTTTTCTGGGGAGAAGAAAAAAACCAAGATGCTTGGAATTTCTCTCTTGCTCTAGTTTCTTCTTTAAGACATGGAACTGTTTAAAAAAAGAAAATAAATCTGAGTATGGAGAAGAAGGGGGGGAAAACAACAAAATGAAATTGTGTGGCTTTACTATATAAAGGTTTCTTACCTTTCTTTAAAGAAAGGGTTAAAATGCTCTTGTCTGCCAATCATCCAGGGGAGCTCATGTAAGAGCAAGTTGTCAGTTGCCTTTAGTGAAAGCAATATATTAGATTGTTAGTTACTTTAGGGTACTGTTGTTTTATGGCATGGGGTGTTCTCAGGCTTCTAAAGAAGCTAATGGCATGAGAGCATTGGTTCTGCTGTTTCCCACTTTCCAGACCTCCTACCATGTACTAACACACTTACAACACATCCCAGGGGGGCATTTAAATTTTAAAAGCAACAATTAAAAAATAGCAGTCATCAATCAAGGGTGATCTTAAACAACAGAAGCTTAGGGAAGGACCTTTAGCAACATGCATCACTTATGTATTTGTTGGAATCTTTTTTTTTTTTAATTTATTATTAAAAAAAATAGGGGGAATAATGGAAATGCAGTGGGGAGTTTGTGTTCGTCTCTGCTGTTGGCTTCCTGAGTTGACCAGAGTTGATCAGCAGGCTTTTCCGTGCCGATCTAGCTGCCTTGTTTTAGCGTGCTGCAAAGTACTTGGCTTCCCCCCCACCTCCTCTTTTACAAGAAGGACTGTAACAGTCAATAATTCATGTCTAAACCACATAAGCAAGGGCATGACATGAATGAAAGTGACAATAAATATGATTGCACACCCAGTTGATATACATTGATAGTTACACATAAAGGGGGAACAGCTTTCAGAAACCTGAGACTGGTTCTTGTTTGTTTTTTTTCTTTCTTAAATATATATATATGAAACCTCCTAATGTGAGCAGCTGATTGAAAATACTATTATGTGACTCTTGCAATAAATATAAAATGACTAAGGGGGCCCTTTGTTAAACGTCGTTTGTGTGGTGTGTAGCCCAGACGAAGCACCAACTGATGGCATTTGGCTCTCTGAAGTCCTCACGGCTGCATGGCCAGGTCTGACCTTCCCGAGGACACCTTCTTTGTGGAGTTCCCATAATATCAAGCAGTGGGTTCAGTGTGGGAACCTTCACAGAGTTCATATGATGTAATGTGAAGGAGCCTGCCTAGAGAGGAGTCTTATCCTAGAGATAAATTTTATGGGTTTTATAGTGTTTCCTTGTGTGCCACTCCAAAAAACGGAGCCACCAAGTTCCTTTCCCTCTTTGTCCTTTTATTTTTCCTTAGAAAAGGCTTGTCTGCCTTTCCACATGTGTTTAATGCTACCTGCGTATGTTGTGCGTGCAGGGGGTACTTCTTGGCAGGGTAATTGATTTATCAGTGCAGGCGCAGAGTTAGGGGATGGGGAATCTGCTAGGACCAGACCTGGTGGGAAGTCTAGGTGACCACGGGAGTGCTGTGGGATCCCAGAGGGATGGGGAGCTGTGTATACCTATAGTGACTTGGCGGGATAATTCCTGTCTGCTAAGGAAAATCGAGAGAGGTGATATAGAGTAAAGTATGCTACTGGAAATAAAGGATATTCAGGTGTGAACTGGGGCTGTCTCAATTTTTTTAAAATGTTATTTGTTGCTGTTGTGCCTGGGTTACATGGCTACGGGGCTGCTGTATAGAGGTCTCCGAAAAGGTTGAATAGATATGGCTTCTGGAGTGTTGTTTATCTACCCTGGGATATGTTTACAGTGAATTATTTTACTTTGCAAATTCAAAAGACCTCCTCCCCTTTCCCCCATCTGCGTCCCCAAAAGTCACACTTTGTAAGGAAGCAAATGGCCAGATGGTTTTGTTTTGTTTTTTTAAATTTTATTTATTTTTTAATTATTGCTTTGTGGGTCTAGTGCTAGGAGGATGTTAGCCTTGTTTTTTTCAGGGGCTGAGAGTACTGCCTGCTTCTGGTTGCTTACTCCTTCCTTGTGGGCAGCGGTATGAAAGTTGAGCCAACTTCTCTCTTCCCACTTTCCATTTTGCTTCCCAGATTTTTGCATGTGTTGTGTTTGAAATCCTGGTGATTGTTTGTGGTCACTGGTGGGTGTTTGAAAGTGTGTGCATACATCTTCCCCCCAGCGTTACGATGTGCAGAAATGTGCGTTCAGTTACCCTGCTGCCTGATTTAAGTGACTCCAGAGCCTTACGGAGATTTTACCACCGTCTCTCACAACGTTATGGATAATATTTCACAGCGTTAACGTTGTCTTGAGCAAACTCAAAGTGTCCATAAAGCTCTTAGAAAAAGAGGCCGTCTGTACTGGCCAAAGAGTTCCCTTTTGAACTTGAGTTCTTCATGTATTTTAAAGTATTTGAAAACACATTAAAAAATAATTATAATAAAAAAGCGTGGTGGGTTGTCTTTTGTCTGCAAGCTGGAGATTGTTTCTTTTGGGGTGATGTCTGTTTAATCAAAGTTGAGAGGTTTGATCTGAGTGAGAGCATGCAGAGGGGGGGAAAAATTGCTGCTTAAATATACATATAAGTTTCTGGCGTTCATTTGGTGTGTTTTCACTTGCTGTTGGTTGCTTTGTTGTGAGGGAAGGGGCAGGACCGCCTTCAAATGGCTGGCTGGCTTTTTGGAATAATAATTATGGAAATGGGAGGCATTGTTGTCCTAAATACAATTGATTCCTCCATCAATAGCGATTGAAATCGGAAATTGCGTTGCTAATTTATAAAAAGTTTGAAGGCAGGGGTAGGGGCTCTGTCTTTATGGCCTCTGTTTTTTTTTTTTCCCTGTCTTGTTTTTTCCTCTCTTGGTATATTTTTTTTTTAAGCTGTTCTCTGCATGAGCAGAATAGCTAAGCAGAAGAATCAGGCAAGGCGTATGCAGACGTGGGGTCCTTGGATGGCAAACTGGAAAATATCTGCTGTCAAAATGCAGCAGCATCTATTTCAGCTGTGAGCCTTTCCCAACTCCCATCTTGTTCAGCGGGGACCAGCGGGGAGAGGCTGAGCAGAGGATATATGACCATTTAATCTGATTCCTCCTCCTTAAGAGCTTTTCCCATCGTTTCACTTTCTCTGTTCTTTTGGGGGAGGTGAGGGCATCAGGCAAATTTTACTTCTTAAAAAGACCCTAACTTTGTATTTGCAATGCCTTGATTTTTATTTTCTTACCCTCCTCATCCTTCTGTGTTGAAGGAATTAAGGTTTAAAAGAAAAACGTATGTGCCACTGATGGGGGGAATTTATGAAGTGGAATATTTATAGACAGTACTGATTAGCTGTGCAATTGTTTTTGAATAATGGGTTTGTTTTTTTTTAATTTTAGAACATAATAGCTATATAAGATGCCTCTTAGCTACCTTTCCCTGTGCATTATCTTCACCAAACTTAACTCAGATCAGATCTTAGGAGGAGGCTGGATTTTTTTTTTCCCCCCCTTCTTTTCTTCCTTAACACCCCTTTGTTCTCTCCAGCTCTGTGTTCAATTAACACCCCCATCGCAGAACTGTAGTCTTTTTTTTTTTTGAATGTCTGTTACTGTATTTCACTTCTGACACCTCTCTTATTATTCTTGCCTGTGATTTCTCTTTAATATAGCAATTACGATATGGGGTTTCTTTCTTTCTTCCTCCCTTCCTTTTCTGCCCCCCCCCCCCAATTAAATCCTCACCAAGAGCAGCATGGGGAGAAGAGGGGCAACTGCGTTGTGGTGTTTTTGGGGCACAGGGCAGAGCTATAAGTGGAATACATTGGCAAGCCCAAGGCTCACGGGACGAAATATTTTTTTGCAGGGCAGGATGGGGCAGCTTGCTTTCATTCCTTCCTCAGCTGTTCTTGCAGGTTTCAAACCCTGCCCTTCTTATCCTGAATTTCCATGGAGGTTTCCCAAGGCGTGGGGGAGAGTTAAACAGCCCAATCTGAATTTCAGCGCAATTTTTGCACCTAAGGCTTCATTCTGCTTCTGCAAAAGCTCATAATGGAAGTGCTCATGGAGGATCAGGGTCCCTGGTCTGCTTTTGACAGGTCCAGCTCTCTCCTGGCTGCTCCCTCTCCTGCCTTTCAGAGGGGAGGAACCCTTTGTTTTGATAGATATTATTTATTTTCCCTCCAGTTGAAAGGCATTAAAGGCAAAAGTGATGCTTCTCTCTGCCAGCCCTGCAGGCTCCCTATAGGGGCAGAGTCTGCCAGGTACCTGGTATAGCTGCCCTGGGGGGAAGCAAAACATTTTGGGAGAGCAGGGCTTCCAGCCAGCCAGCACTGCCCAAGGAAAGCCTCTTTGCTGCTCACAATTAAATTGCTTTAAGAAACCCGATATCTTCAAGGGAAAGGAGGGAAGGGGATGTGCAGGGGTCTGGTAGGTAGGGATGGTTTGGGGGGGAAGGGAGTCAAGGAGACCTTGGCTTGGTGGAGGGCTGTATTACGAGAGGAGCAGCCGTCTCTGGGGACTGGCTGTGAGGGAATGGAAACCAGTCACCCTAATGGGAAGGAGAATGTGTCCCAGTAGGTCCTGGGGCCTAGAAGGAACAGGGTCTTCAGGGTTGGACTGCTGTCATAGAAGCAAGTCCTTTTTCTGGGCTTTCCTCCTCCAACATGGCATTGTCCATCAGGGCAATGGATAGCTTTGGGAGGAGTGTGCTTGCAGGGAGACTTATCTTTTTCCTTTTCAATTTTTTTTTTTTTTTCTCTCCCTTGGTAGCATGTGGTTGGAGCTCTTTGAACAGAGCAGGCTTAATTAGTTTAATCAAAATTGGCCTCCTGCAATCCTCTAGGGGAGGAGGTGGGAAGCATAGGGCTGCCAGTGGGCTCTTCATCTCACCTTCTCCCCCTCAGGCCTGGTTCCAAAACAGTGTTACCCCTCCCGAGGGACTCCCCACAGTTTGGGGAGCAAACCTGTTTAGTTTTGTTTCAAGGCTTGTTTTTTGTGGATGCCTGATGTCAAGTAAACTTTGCTGTGGTTGCAAGGATGGGAGGATGCTCTTGGGAGGGTCTGCTGGGTCCTATTGCTCCCTGACCCATCTCTTTGCCCCTGAGGGGTGGATGAGCTTGTCCTTCTGCCCTTGATCCCATGCTCCCAAGTTTCCCAGCCTTTGCTTGCACCACCCTCCCCAGGTTTTGGGTAGCAGTGGCCATTGAGTGTGTGTGTTCAGGGAAGGAGTGTGCCATGCCAGGATCTTTGGGATGCTGCCTGCTGACAGCACTGGACAAGGCACAGATGAGGAGGAGTCTTAGTGTTCAGTTAATGTGTGCTGGAAAAATATCTACGTTAACCAGATGTGTGCATAAATAACAGCTAACCACAGCATCCTCTTCTGTGAATGTGTCTTCCCTGCCGCAGTGGGTCTCTCTCCAGTCCATCTCCCCTCGCCTCTGCATGGTCTTAGCAGCAGTCAAAGTGTTGTGGGTGAGTCCAGGGAAGGAGATCTTGTTATCAGGCCTTGTAGCTCCGAACGAGAAACTCGGAAGATCTTTCAGGCCTAAATTTCTCCAGGGAAAAATGGTTTAAGTTCCCTTATTTGAGACCTGTAGGGGGATTTCCCTCTTGGAGCACTGACTGTCTGTGAGGAGAGGTTTTCTAAACAATCTCAGATGCTGGATTTATTCCTGTGAGCAGGCTCGCGCACTGCGTACCGGCCCCGGGTTTGAGAGCAGTGGCTGTAAACAAAACACAGAGAAACTCTGAGACAATTTCATCATGGCTTTTTTTTTCTCCCACGTCAAAAGGAAATTACTGCATGCAGCAATTCTTTAGCAGGGTAGGGTGGTGGTTTAAACGTAAGTGGTTTTGTTTGCAGCGAGGTACACTAGGCTCTGCTACTGGTGGTGCTTCTGCTGAATCAGAGCTGGGGATTTTGGTGGGGAGAAGGAAGGAATACAGGATTCTCCTCTGCTTTTGGTTCAACACCTAATTCCCCAGTTCCCCTTTTAAGCTGGGAGCTGCTGCTTCTCTGCTAATGAAGCTTTGCAAAAGGTTTCACAATCTCTTGGAAATCTGCTGTGAAGCATTTTGCTACTCTTGTTTTTTTCCTTTCTATGCTTGAAATTGGAGTGCTTTGAGAGGCAGGAGAGCCTGTCCTATTTGCTCAGTGCTCTGGAGGGGTGGTTTGTGGCTGTTGCAAAATACTAGGTACCCATTGGGAGCAGGGGATGAGTTTGTGTCTGAAGATGTGATATTTTCTTTTTTCCACCTTCTTGATTTTTTTTTTTTTTAATTTCTGGCTTGTATTGCCATGGCAGTTTTCTTCCACAGTGCATTTCACCCTCCTGGTAACATGTGCTTTGCTTTGGGAGTTATGGTGGGGAAGGTGAACTGCACAGCGCTGGCTCCATGGACCCCAGAGCTGAATGCTCCTGCCAGGCTCTAGGTTTCTGCGCTGAATCTTTGGGCTTTTGGGTGCTGGGCAGGGAGAAGTGACGCTCCCTTGCACTGCAAGGATGTGCGCTGTACAGCGCTTAGCACAGTGGGGCTTGGGACTGGGTTGGGGTTTAGAAGGAGGTAATGTGATTTACAGCGATGGATCTGGTTAATAATCTCCAGCAGCTTTTGTATACTCAGGGGCTGCTTGTATTCCCAGCCAGGTGTTTGCAGACTGGATCAATATGGCCCTATTTGCATGGGGCTGTCCATAATCTAATAAACCAACCTCAATCTGCGTCCTTTGCTTTCCCCAAACATGCACCCAGAGATGATCCCAGTCTAGTCGGACTGGCAAGCATTCCCCATGGTGGGAAAAGCTGTTTGTGAGCAGCGCTTGGCCTCTGGGCTGCCCACCTGGGGTCACACATGGCACCCCAATGCTGCTAGCAGGTACCAGGTGCCAGGGCTGTACCCTCCACCAGAGCCTGGGCTGTGGGAGCACTCCTGCTTTTTTGTCTGCGCTGGATGTTTGTAGGTGCTGTGTGGTGCCTTGCAGGCCGTTACCTCCCCAGCCTTCTCCAGAGGCATCAGGGGTTTTCCATGAAATCCCTCCTCTTGCTGCATCTCCTTTGGAGAGCATCTGCTGGGAACCTTGTTTGAAACCATAAATTATGGTTTTTCAGGCTGGGCGGATGGCAGCTTTTGCCAAAAACTCTCAGAGGTGTTGTGTCCCTTGGCGACTTAAAGAATACAAGGTGGTGGGCGGTATAGGGATAAATTACAGAAAGCCATGGCCGGAGGAGGCTGTGGACTGAATACATTAAAGTATGGTGTTGTCAGGCTGGTGGCGGGGCTAGGGAGGGACTTGAGTGATGCTTTCTCCCAATGCTGGGGGATTGGTTAGGCTGGAATTATGGTTTACAACTGTGTTGACTTTAAAAAAAAATAAATCTCTAGGCCTTGTGTTTGTGAGCCCTGTGTATGTGTGTATATTTTTATTTTATTTTTTTTTAAAGCCAGAACATAAAGCAGCCTCTACTGACTCCTTTTTCTGGTGGCAAAGGTGAGGTGGCAGGAGAACTGGCAGCCTGATGGAGGGGATGGCTGCTGGGGGAAGCACCTTGCTGGGCTGTCGTGCTGAGGAGCTGTGTATTGTCGCTGCTTCTTGGTGTTTTGGGGAGGTTGCCAGCACAGCTAATAGAAATCCCCTCTGACACCTTGAGTGAGTAGCACGCTGTCACCGTTGTTTCCCTGCCCAGCCTTTTATTTATAGGAGAAGCCTTACCCAAAATAGCTTTTTTGCTTGCCCTGAACTGACGAGCTGTTTCCTACCTTTTTTTTTTTTTAAATACACCAATAAACTGAAAACCCTTGAAACAGCCAGTGCTTTGAGGAGCCACTCTGATCTAAAATGATAACTTTACCATTTTACTTCAGCCTTGGTGAAAAACAAGCGGAGCTGCCTTTGCGAGTGGGATCAGCCTGTCTAAATGCTGGTGGCTGGATTTTTGTTTCTTGCCTGAGCACAGGCCTAGAAACTTGGTTCACTGTTTCCACGTCCCCTTTTCAGTTTCACAGGCAGCATTTTGCAATGCCACATTTGGCCCAGCCTGGCTGGCCTGCCTGTCCTCGTTATCAGAAGAGGAAAATCAAGTTTCTCTCCTGGTTGGATAACATTTTCAAATTCCAGAGTGATGTCAATTAGCAGAATTAGCAGTGGCAGGTTAACAGGCAAAAATGCCCTTCCAGTTGCAAAGTGTTTGTTGCTCTGTTCCCCACTCCAGTGGTCCCAATCCTGGGCATGTCTCTGCAGCGTGGGGAGTTTTCTTACTTAATTCAGCACAATTGCTTCCTTTGACACTTGATATTTACAAGGCTGGAGCCAAAACGAAAGCGAATCTACCCATAACTCTCTGAAATGCGCCTTTCTAATTTCAACATTGTTTCAAAACCCAGGCTGCTGGTGGGTATACATTTGCTTGTTTACACACATCTATTGTTTTTGTGGTTTTTTTTTTTCCCTTCCATGCAGTGATTCTCTGGTGAAACGTTAAGAATGATACAATACCTGGAGCCTCTGGGTGGGTCTGTCTCTGGCTTTAAGCTTTGAATTCAGCTTTTAACTCTGTGTCTAATTTTAAAAGGTTGCAAGTGTTTTAACAGTCTTTTTTGTTCGGGAGGGGAATGTTTATCTGCAAAATAACTATTGCAATAGCATTATTGCAATAATTTGCAGAAGATGATTGTTGCAAATTTCTAGGGTTCCCAGGGTAAAAGAAATGAGTTGGAAGGAGTTGTAGCCGTCAATCCTGACTTCATAGCACAGGACGCAGCCTCCTCCCTGGTGTGTTTTGTGTGCAGCTTGTGCTTTCCAGAAGGGCGTTTGGTTTTGTGAAGGAAAGTTGCAGGCAGCGGGGCGTGCACCACCACCATGGTGGAGGTGGTGTTTTGTGAAGGGTTTATGACCCCTGCTTTCCAAGGGGTCACCTCTTTATTCCTGTTAGGAATTTGTGAAGCTCCTGGCTGCTGCAGTGGGCTGTGCATGTGCCTGCTGAGAGCGAGGAGCCTGCTGTGGCCCTGCTCCCTGTGCAATTGTGTGTCTGGGAGGAGCAGGTGGCAGGAATGGTGTTTTCAGCAAATGTATTATTCCCCTAGAAAATCCTGGCTGTTAGATCTGGTCAGCAGATGTGAAGTGTCGATCGGTATCAGTGGTGGGAAGGGGAGTTGCAATATACTTTGCTAATGGAGAAAAACCCAAGGAGCAATTCCCTAGCTTATGCTTTTGGCAATGTGAAATGAAGTCATCTGAGCAGCTTTTAGCAGGCTACTTCTTCCTCCCTACTTCATGCAGATTTTTCTGAAAAGGTTGTTTCTCGGCTGTGTCGCTGGGTGTGCAGAGGTACCTTGGGGAGCACGAACCCCTTAAATGCATCTGGATGCACACAGCATCGAGCATGGGAGCAGAGAGTGAGCAATGCCCACTGTAGCTTGCTCCAAAGCCCCAGTGCAATTCTGTCCCCAAGTGGCTGAAAAGGTCATTTAGCACAATAGCAAACAGTTAATTTTTTGTTTTTTTAACTCCTTCAAATAGTCAAATTAACATCCTTCCTCTGCTACAGGAGCTTCTGGAGAGGGTGTCCTGAGAAGGATTATAGGTAGGAGTGCCTGGACTCAGGCATTTCCTCTCCCGAAGGTCCCTGCCTGCTATTTGCACATCCTGGGATCTGACTGTGGCTGGCATTTCCCCTGTTTGCTGGAATTTACTTTCTGCCTGGCGAGGGCACTGGGTAACATTTGCACACCTGGGCTGCTTAAGCTGCGGAGGAGCTGGGGGGATGCAGCAGAGAAGGTCAGGGATCTCTGCTTTCTTTACAAGCAGGAGGGAGCAAGGAGAGCAGCTGATGGATACTGTGTCTGCAGGAGGGGGGAAAATGATGTTAACTAGTGTATTGGTACCTGTGCAACCATCTGGACTATGCTCTGATGTTGGGTGGGCCCTAGCCATGGAGAGCTCAGACCCTGCTGGGTTTCCTCTTGTGATGGATGGATCAGTTGGGCAGTTGGGTCTGGGCAGTGGGTGTGTGACGAAGGGGGCTATATTTCCATTTGGATAGTTTTGCAGCATGTGTCTAGGAGGCGTGCAGCCTGGAGTGGGATTTCTCCTTAGAAATGGCTCTTCTCCATCCAGGTCTAGAAAGCTGTGGTGGCCTGATCCATGGATAATTTGGGGATAGGATGATATGTGCAGCAGCATGATGGCATGGCTGGAGGTTTAGAGAGAGTATCCCAAGGACAAACAATGATTGCTTACTGTGAAAAACTTACAAGCAATATGGAGATAAGACACATTGAAGGGTGGTGGTGTAGGAGAAGTCCCTGGTCTTTCCATGCTCCCAAGGCAGGTGGCAAAGTCCATGTGGGTGGAAGGACAGATTTTTATTTCCCTTTTTCTGCCATATTTGATTAGGCTTTGGAAATGTCCTTTGGCAAAGGCAGCATGCCTGGCTGGCTGGGTCCTCGGGGGTCTACTGGCCAGGGAAGAGGGTGAGTGCCGGGAGGGCCATGACTGCACAATGCTTCCAGCCCCCAGACCCGTCTGGGAGCTGTGGGCACAGCTGGTGGAGCATGCCGAGGCCTGCAGCTGCAGGCAAGGGTGGTGAACGGACCCGCTGCATCATACATGGGCTGCGATTGAGAAAGGAGCTGCATAATTAGGAGAGGTCCCTGTGGTTTGTGTTTGAAAGGAGCCCCACTAGGGTAATTTTTAAGCTCCTGTTTAATAGCAGTGCTGTCTGCTGATGAAGAGGAAAGCCGCTTGTGCAGCGGGTCTCCACTCATGCTGCATTCCCTTCTCCTGGTCCCTTGTGCAGTTTTTATTGCTTTTGCTTCATCCTTTGGCTGGATCTGCTGTCCCAGAGGCAGCCAGGCTCCCATCAGAACCCTTGGGTAGTGATGCTCTCCTTGTTTGCACAGCTCTTTGCAATGATCTCCTTGTCCTCTTGCCCACTGCACATAGTCAGCAGCCTGATATCTTCCTCTTATCACATCTCACTCTACGCAGGCACTGGTGCCAGGTCTGACCCTGGTCAGCAATTGCCCTCACTGGCTCCTGAGGGAACCCGTCCCTGTGACTCTCTGAAGGACCCTCTTTGGCTTAGTGAGGAGTGTGGAGGAGACCTAAATGAAGAACAAATAAGAACCTATATATAGACAAATGGGAATCAGATTTAGGAAGCAGACAAGACAACCCTTTGAAAGGGGCACGGGGGGCTGTTTGCTTTAATCGGTCTCCTTGGGTTTCAGGCAATAATAAAGCAGATTTGTTTTCTTTTACATTCTCTTCTCCCAGCCCCCTCTCTTGCCCTCTGTTTCTCTTACTGTTTTCCAAACAGCCCTGGATCCAGCAGCAACAGCATCTCCTCCCTGAGCTCCCACCTTCTGCAAATGGGATTGCTGGTCAATTCAGCTGACATCTTGTCCAGTTTCCCCCCCCCTTCTTCTGTCTGGTTCTTCCTGTCAGGAGCTTGTTGTGTTGAGCTCGAGGCTCCTTTGGCTGGGCTACTGGGGATGGGTCCCTCCCACTGCCAGAGGAGCTTTTTGGACTTTCTGGAGTGAGTGGTGGAACAAACTCCTCCAAATGGGCTAGGTATTTTATCTGTGGAGTTGATTTGTCCTGGCATGCGCTGCTGTGTACTTTAGAGGCAGTCCCAAGGGACAGGCCTTGCTTGGAGGGGATAAAAGTTTCTCCGTTGGAGGTCTTAGGCAGAGTTCTCTGAAGAGGTGCTTGAGTTACCTCCTAACACGTACTTCTCTGGAATGTGATGGTGGCTGGTGACTGCAGTGGAGAACCTTGCCTTCCCAGCCTCCGTGGACAGGTTGTTTCCCTGCAGAAATGTGTTTCCTTTCTCTTTCTCCTCCTTTTTTCCCTAGTTGTCATCTTGGTGCACAGCAGGTGGAACCTGGGAGGGATGAGGCCATATGTAGCTGTGGGTCAATGAAGCCAAGCCTTTGTTCTTTTTCACTTCCAAGAATTCTGGTGGTCAATAACAGTTTTCCCAAGCAGAGAGGCCAGACTGGAGCTGGGATCAGCAGTTTCTGTGACTATCTCTGCAGCTTTCAGTCTCCTGTGCTGGGCACCATGCAAGGAATGAAGTTTTTCCCACCTTGAAGAGAAACATGTGCCAGGTCGAGGAGGTCTCACCAGTGCCTTCTGTGGCTGGGTTGCTGTAGCATGCAAGGCTGTTGTGGTCATGTCCTAGGCAGAGCTTTATCATACAGAGTTGGTTTTCTATTTGCTGGTGGCTAGTAGAGAGGCAAGGGATCTGAGGTAACCTCTGTCATGTTCTGGTGGATTGCTTTCAGGTGCTCTCAGAGGTTTTGTAAACCAGTTAATCTGTGTCTTTGTACAATTCCCCATACTGGATAGTAAGTTCAGCCACTCCACTGGGATGTTCTGGGAAGGCTGGTGGTGGACAGCCTCCAATATGACCCTTGCGTTTCCAACTGCTCAAGCCTCATTGTGAGACCTTCATGGTGGCAGAGCCAGAACTGTGTTCACAGCTGGCCCATGGGACTGTGGGTCCCCTCCCATGTTCAGTGGATGATGCTGGTACACTGTGGTGGGGTGCTTTGTCCTGGACATGCCTCACCTCCAGTGCTCAGCAGGTCTCTTGTGGTTGCTGTGGAATTGCAGATACAATCGCAATCATTTTTCTGTGTGGCTTGCGTGTAGGCTTTGCCAATAATCCTTGATGGAGGCTGTGACCGATCTCTGTGCAGGCATCTGAGCTGCTTGGTGAGAGCCTTTCAGGAGAAAGTTTGTGGTGCCCAGGAGGGGCTGATTTAATTAGTTTGAAAGACTACCACAGGGCTTTCCAGTTGCAGACTGGCTTGGCTTTGCTCTCACAAGCAGAATGAAGTGAAAGAGCTAAGGGTGCCCTGTGGTGGCTTTTCCAGGTCCCTGAGATCAGAACAAGGGAAATTGCCTATGTGGCAGTGCAGGGTGAGCCTCCTCCCTTGTTCAGCATGGCAGAAACCATTGTTGCAAACCTTCACCCTGGTTTGTAATCATGCTGTGGGCAGTCATCTCCCCCAGCTTGTGCAGGTGGGTGCCAGGAGGTGCTTCAACACCTTGTCCCTGGATGTGTCCCAAAGTTCCCTGTCCTGTGCTCTATTTCATCTTCCTGTGCTTCCAGAGAGGTCTGTGCATAAGATACTACTTGCTGCCAGCAGGCTTCCCTTTAACTGTGCCACGGTGGGGCTTTCTTTTTTTTAAATTGTATTTTATTAGGAAATTCCCATTTGGTTGCTTTAAAAAGCAAGCCCTTGTGGCTGGCCCCTGGCCCGCTGCTAACAGATTTGTTTGAGAAAAGGCTGCGTTGGCATCCTGCTTTATTGAACATGCCTCCTGGGAAGGCAGTTTGAATATCCTTCTGTCTCCTCGGAGCAGGGAGCTCTCAGGACTGCCTGCCGCCATGGGGATGGGGAATGCTCTCCTCCCGGCTCCATTCCCCTGCCACCCCTTCCCCTTGTTCAAGCCTCCCTTTTCTCTTTTCTTTTCCTTTTTTTTTTTTTTTTTTTTTTTTGGAGGAGAGCGAGCGCTATGCACAGTGGGTCCTGCTTCATGCAGCTTTTCTCTTTCCCCACGGAGTTCATCCAAAGTTCGTATCCAGACGATGAACAAAGTAGCTCAGACCTTTTCCTGACTCCTCACCCTTTGTCCTCATCACTTAGTGACAGACAGGAATCAAATGCCACAGACAGGCTGATGGGACAGGGCTGTGTGAAAGTCCTTGGAGGAGGAGGAGTGGGGCAGTGCTGGGTAGATGGGGAGAGTCATGTTTAAATTTTTCTCCCCCTCCCTGGATAAAGAGCAGGGCTGCTTTTCCTTTGAAGGGCAGAAGGGAGGTGCAGCTTGCTTGCTTTTTCTTTTTTTGGCAGAAACCAGATAAATTTTTTAGCAACAATAGATGTAGGGAAGGACTGGATGGAGTTAGCCTCAGTGTTTAGCACTGGGTGTGTCTCCCATCAGGAGCAGGGAAAGGAAGGGGCTATAGGCCATTATGGATCAGAGGGATGGAGGCTGCTGATCTGCCTGCATTGCCTCTCTGCTGGAACAGGAGGCTTTGCTGTAGGGAAAAGGGGGTGCATGGTCCTGGTCCCTATCCATTTCTAAAGGCTGCATTGTCATGACTTGGTCTTCCATCTCACCAGGAAAGGTGGCTTGGCTTGGTCTGGTCTTGGCTTGGTCTTCCATCTCCCCCAGCTTGATGGCTCCCCTTGGGGCAGTGGGTGGTGGTACCCCACTGAGGGTGCAGGGGAGTGGGGTTTAATGTTGGAGGCTGCCCTGTGTCAGTGGGTTGAGCTCACTACTACTGCTAGAGCTAGGAAAGGACTGTTTCCTGAGCTGGCATTCAGAGTGCTAACTCATTCAGCTGTCAGAATTGGGATGACTCCTGATGGATATTTATCCCTCTTCCAGATGTCCTCCTCACTATTCACCTTCTTTACTTTTTTTTTTTAATGAAAAATAATGACAACAGGAATGTCTGGAAGTCTCAGATGAGGAAAGGATGGCAGAGATTTGTGGGGGCTTTTATGGAAGCCAAGTTGGCTGTAGTACCAAGTTTGGCAGAGGTTGGAGGGTAAGGATCTCAAGTCTCCAGGGAGAGGTAGTCTCCACAAAATGTATGGTGACCCTTTGCTCCGGGCTGCACCTCAGGAGTTGCTGTGATTCTGCAGAGATGTGCTGGGATGGGGCTCTGCTTCAGTCCTGGATCTTCTCATGACCAAATGCCTCACCTCTGTCTCTGTAAAGCAAGGACATTGCTTGAGGTAAAGGTCATTTTAGAAGAAGAATTTTAGACCATTGCTTGGTCTTCTAAGGGAATTCTCCTGGTGCAGACAAGTGGCTGCAGTCCCCTGTAACAAGTTGTCTGTTAAAGCCTCTGGAGCAAAATCCAGAGATGTTGTGTAAGGTAGGGCTGGGGGCTTTGCCTGCTTGGGGCCATCTGGTTGTCAGGGAGATGTGAAATATCCTTTGTGTAGACCAGCTCTGGCACAAGTATGTGGTTGGGCAGGGAGGGGAAACACTGCTGTCAGAAAAGGACTTCCAAAGGAGCATTTGCCTTTGGCCCTTAAATCGTGGAAAGTGCCCTGGAAGCTGTGGGTGAGAGGAAGACCTCTTGGGTTCAGTTGGAGAGGGACTGCTCACAGCTTAAAATGAACAAGGACCATGTTGTCTCCTCTTGGCAGTGGAGAAGCCAAATTGCTTGGTGAGTCCCAGGACTGAGCAGGAAGCTGAGGCAACTAGCTCATCCCAAGTCATGTCAGGTTGAGTCTCTGTCCCCAGCCTTGACTGTTGTCATTGAGCCCACTGCCAGGGCTGCTCACAGGTGTCATCTCAGAGTCAGCAGGAAGGGGCTGGAGAGGTCCAGGTTTTGCCCTCTTTTGTTTGCTGGTTTTGCAGAACTTGCTGATCTGGGTCCTGGCCATCTCATCTGACTCACAGGAATCATCTCATGAGTCTCCTACACCCTCCATTACCTGATCTGAGTGCTTCCTGGTGTGTCAGCCCTCACCGCTGGGAAGGGAGCTGTGCATTTGTGTGGCTTATGTCAGCCGCAGGCGGCTGCAGCGAGTGGTGTGGAAGGGACTGGAGCCCAGGTCTCCCCATCACCCTTTGCAGTGCACGATCCTTTGCCAGCAACCATCTTTCCTGACACTGCAGACGGTCCCTAAATGTCTTTGCAGAGACATCTGCTCTCTTCGAGAGGCAAAATAACAATGTTCGGGCTTAAGACGAGCACACTTGGTGGCTTTGATTCTTCCCTGTCCCCTGTGCTGTGTTGCTGGTAGCAGCAGTGCTGGATGCTGTAGGAGGTAGTTTGGGAGGGTCCACTTGCCACTCGTGGCTGCTGTAGGGCTGCTGCATTTCTGCTCATAAATGCAACAGATCAGACCTGGAGGAGGATTGTGGTGATGAGGAAGACCTTTTGCTATCCAGCACTCCATGTCTCTGGTAAATGCAGGAGGTGATCAGAGTCAAGTCAGAATTCCATGTGCTGATGATGCAAGCTCTGAGGTCCCTGTTGAGCAAAGGTGGGTGTGAGGCATGCTTGGAAATCCCCTTTGTTGCAAGCTGGGAAGTTTCCTGGAGTTCCTGGCTTGCCAGTCATGCTGTGAATTTTTTGCATGCAGTTTTACCTCCTCACCCTTGCAGGGAGCGGCTAGGGCATGTTCTCATCCATCCAAACCTTGTATCCCTGCAAGGTGCTTGGTTTGGTAGAGGGCTGCTATTGCATCATGCCAGGCTGCAGCCAGTGAATGAAGGGGAAAGGTCTCTGTGTTTACAGCAAGAGCATTGCTCAGAAATAGTCCATATTGTGGCTCCTCTGGGGAGGTCTGTGGTTTTGTGGCTCATTTACATGTGCTACATGTGAATTTCTCTCCTGTGAGTCCTGGTGACATGCAAGATCTGAGTGTGGTGGCTTTCTGGCCTGTGGCTGTCAAGTCATGTGTGATGTTGTGCAGGTGGTTTGTGTCTTGTATGAAGTTTGCAGGTACCTGTGGAGAGCTGAAAAGAACAGGAAGATGCTGGTCTGATACAATTGGTGACTTGCATCCCCAGTGAGCTATGGAGCAAACCTCTCCTGTGGACTGGGTGCCTGTGGACAGCCCATCTTGGTGCAATAGACAGGGAGGTGGCTTTGGACTTTGAGTGGTGTCAGGATGGCTCCTTGTTGTGTGACAGGGAGCTATCGAGGTGCCTCATCTGGCTGCTCCACTATAGAGAGGGGACTCTCCCCTCTTGCTGAAGGGTTAAGCCAGCGGTGGGATGACCTCTCTGGCACAGTGGCTAAGGTTTGCGTCTCCTCTAGCCCGAGCCTCCCAATTGCAGGGCCTCAGCGCAGCCTGTTGCTAAAAGGGGAAGGTGATGTCTTGAGAGTGCCCTCCTAGGTGACTTAAGCACTGACATTTTGCTTTTCAGCAGAGCTGGAGTCCCTGGGCTGGTAAAAATTAGTCCCTTGTTTGCAGTTGTGGGCTCCCCCCTTGGCAGTCATCTGTGTGCACGGGTCCATGCCATAAGAAAGGGTTTGGGGTGCATGGAAGCATTGCCATCTGCCTCTGTGTTCCCTATTGTGCGTCCCAGCCTCATTGAGTACAGCAGCGTCCTGCAAGACGTGTGATCAAAGCAGAGTTCTCTGGTCATCTCCTCCTATCCCTGCTTGCCTCCTCTGTGATGGTGCCTTTGTCAGCCGGCCAGAACCCACAGCACCACAGCCAGCCCCTCTGAAGTGCCAGCCGTGCGGTGTGTGGGTCCGGGCCCCCCTCCCTGCCTCTGCCCCAGCATTTATCAGCAACCTCCCTTCCCTCCCAGCCGCCAAATTCTTTCTCTGTGCCGTCATCCTCCAGCCAGAAGCTGCCTGGTCCCCGCACTCCCTCCCTCCCTCCCAAATCAGCCCAGAACTGCTGGGCAAACATTTCGCCTGTTATTACAGTATTCCCATCTGCATATTTAGTCATAAACCCCTTTTAATTCCAGCCTTTTTCTGGGGTGGGGTTAAGAGTTCAAACCCATCATTTTTCTTTTGGGGCTGGAGCCTTACAAAAGCAGCCTGCAGTGAGATTGTTCGGGAAGACAGGGCCTAAGAGCAAATTTAGGGGGAGGGAAAGGGGAAGGGGGCTGCAGGAAGGGGGGCTGCACACAGGGTGCTGTCTGTGCCGCCCTCCCTCCCTGGGTAGGGCTTTGGATGAGGCTTGTGTGGGGCTGGCCATGGCAGGAGGGTGCTCTCCACTAGCCCTCATCCTTCCCCCATCCTGTAGTTCACTGGGAAGCCAGAGTTGGATGGGGCTGGCCCCTTTGCAGGGAGGTGTCGAGTCCAGTTGTGTCACTGCTGGTGTCGTCTGCTTGAATTTCGGATAATGAAAGCTGGAGAGGAGAGTTCCCAAATGTGTGGGGAGAGGAGCAGTCCTGGCTCCATGCAAAGACTCCTTCAGGAGTGTCCCCCAGGCACAATGCAATGCCACAGATGCTTCAGTGATGCCAAGGGTGCTGCTGGGCTCCCTTCACCCACCTCACTGAGTCCTTAATTTAAATGACTGTCCTTCTTGCTTGAGGTGGTGAGTGTCTTGCTTCAGGAGCACTAGTGGTCCATGTGCTCACCTTCTACCACATGCAGACATCCATAGGGCTAGATGAGCCCAAATCTCTGTATTTCTCCCAAAAAACATTGTAGTCTAATGCTTGTGAGCCTACCTGGACTTAGGTGGCTGTAGTAACTCTTCCCTCCTTCCCTTTGGAACCCAGCTGCTTTTAATTCCCTCTGTAGCAAGGGTTCCCAGTTGCTGATTCTTCCTACCAGCTCAATGCCACCTCACCATGAGGTCCTCCTGCCCTCTGTCCACTTTTCTGTGACTTGGGTGGTATGGGCAATGCAGTGGGAGGGCAGAGGGCTCATAAGGGCAATACTTTAATACCTGCACAAGGTTTGGTGCCTGCATCTTGCCCATACCACTGCTGCAGAGCCCCTGGACTGGAAGCTGACCTGCATCCAATGGGAGATGCTCCCTTCTCCCTCTCACCCATTGCGGATGCCACACTAATTTAGATGCAAATTCCAACCACTCATCATGCCTGGTATAGCCAGACCTGGATAAGCGACAAGATCGTGATGCCCACCTATACTTTAAGAAAGCTGCTACCTGATCTGCTAAAAATAAAGTATGTTGTTCGGATTATTTCCCTGTGGCTGTTCAGTATCCACAGTGCCACAAAACCTCACCTCATCTAAGAAAACCAAGGTGGAAAAAACCCTACATGTGATAAGCCATCATGCAGTCCATATGGGGGTAAGAGCCACAGGTCAGATGGTGGGATACGCAGAAAGAGGAGAAATGGGTTGTTCCTTCAGACTTCACTTTGGCATTCCTGCCTTTGAGTAACTTTCAAACAGAATTGCCCAAATACCTCTTTTTTCAGGACTTTTTTTTTTTAAACAGCATCACTTGAGAGATGGATTTGTCATTAAGGTATCCGTAATATAAAACTGAGGTCAAATTGCAGAGAAATATTTTTAATAAAAGGCAAATGCTTAATTTAAGAAAATGTAAATATGAGATGTTTCCATCCTTTTTTTGCTTCCCAAAAGCAAAGAAAGTCTTCTTTACTGAAACATGTTGGGAAATTGAGCTGCACAAATTTGTACAATGTTTCTGTCAAGCCAAATACACATTAGAACTATTTCTTTTCCTCTTCAAGACCTTTTAATTTGGAGGTGTGAACCCATCATGCCTACAGACACGGAGAAGATACCAACACCTCTCAAGTCTGTGAACAACTGCTTGATCCCCTGAATTGTCCTGAGAGCTGTACTTCTAGGTGGAGAGATTTTAAATTTTGTTTTCCTATGTGGATACTGGATGGTTATTAAGCTGCTGTAGAGGGAAGGGAGTTTGTCACTTAAGAAATTTGGGTTTAGTCTCCAGTAGTCTGTGACATTCACCCTTCTGTACTTAACAGCTTGGTCTCTTGATGTGATGAGTCAGCATGCGTTAGACCTGCACTCTTCTTTTTTCGGAAGTGCAAAGGTGGAAGGGGAAGGGCCCCGCTCTGTGCAAAAGCTGCTTGTGAGCCTTCCCACATGCCTGTGCTGTGGGGAGTGGCAGGAGCTGGAGGGCTGTGATGGCTTTTTCCAGCTGTGAGCGTGCCTGGGGTTGCACGCTCGGAGCTCTGCCTACCTGCCCTCAGCGTGCTTGGCAAGCCACAGCTTGTGAGGTGTGGTGGGACCTGCACCCAGCCTGCATTGGCTGCTGCCTGCGTCCTCCCCTGCTGCTTTGGAGGGGAGCTCGTAGGGTCGCAGCCAGCCACCCACTTCATTTACCTTTCTTCAGGAGTGCTGCTCAGCTTTGCAAAACTGGGTGCTGCTCTTTCTCCGCTGCTGCATGCAGTTTTGGAAAAGAGCTTTCCTCCCTTGCAGTTGGAGGCAGTGGATACTTTGCTGAGCTGTGCTGGCTGCTTGGAGATGCCCAAGCAGAGGCTTTGCAAGGCACACGATGTTCATTAGACCTGTTTAGCAGGAAGCTTATGTCTTGAAAAAGGACTGGCTGGCCTGGCTTGGCCTGGGGCAGGAGAGCAAGCTCAGCCCTTACACCAGAGCCAAGAGAGGTGTAGGTTTGGTTTCTGGGCATGACACGCTGTTGAGTGATGCTGGTCAGGTCACTCTGCTTCCTTGCTGGCCTGCCTGCATGGCGGGGACATCTGTATCTGCAGATCTTATGACTCTTTGATTAAAGCAGCTCAGGTTGCTGCAGAGAAGAGAGCCTGCCTGTTTTCCTCTGCCTACAGCCTCATGTTGTGCAGTGAGGGTCTGGCTGGGTGACATGAGTCACAGGCCTTTACTAGCAGGATCTGAGTGGGATACTGGGCAGGAGAGAAGCACTAGTGGTGTTAACTTTGTGTTTTCTTCAGGGGAACAAAGACCACTGATTTCGGAGGTGTTTGAAACCTTTCCTCACTTTCACATGTCCATCCTCAGGATTTGGGTTTTGGCATACATTGCTTGTCCAGGGTGCCAGGGCTGTACATTGCAACACCACCTCCTACTTCCTGCACAGAGCTGCCTCCAGCAGAAGGAAAACTGATGGGAGGAAAGTCACCAGGGTTATGTGACCTGTCTGAAGATTTCATTAAATCGAAATGAATTTTGTGGTGTTTGTGTGTGCGGTTCCCATTCTTATGCAAACAGGGGCCTTGCTTGCCACAGGATTTGGAAACATTGAATTTGGATGTTCCTCCTCTTTCCATCTCTTTAGTTTTTGTGTTGAAAAGGAGAGGGCTTGTGAGATTTCTCCCCTCCCCACACTCACCTGCACCTTTTGCTTTTCTGCTGCCTGATGCCTTAATTATAGCTGACGAAACATGTGCCAGTAAATCTTGGGAGAGGTCATCCCAGTCGCATGCCAGCCCCAGGACAGGGGATGCACCATTCCCACTCCTTCCTGACCACCAGCACATTTCCATCACTGCTTCTTCAATCTCCCTCCTTCTCTTCTTAACGTGCTGCTTGTGTAATTGTTGGCTGTTTGTCTGCTAATGATTATAAATTAACGGCTGAGTGTATAAAAAGTTAATGAAGTTCTGTTGGTGGAACCATTATGCCTTCCCAGGCTGGCACGTACAGGTCGGCTGAGCCGGTAAGAAAATCCAGACACTGAGTCTGGCCTTTCAGGAGATCAGGTTTCAGCTCGCTCTCTTTCCTGCTATGTTTTTTCTTGCTGGGTGAAGCCAAAGTTAAGCGCTGGGAGCCTCGAAAGGTGGCAGGTGGTATTTTCTCCACTACAGAGTGCAAAATCACCAAAATGCTTGTGTGCCCTGCACCATCACTGTATTTCCAGCCTTCTTGTTCCATTGTACCAAGGGCACATCCCTTACTTGTCCTTCTTCCTAGCTATTTCAGGCTTGGAGTCTGAGGACTCCCCAGAACTCCCTCAGTCCTGGCCTGTAGCAGGATTTCTTTTGCATCTGGACTTCTTGGGTGGAAACCAAACATCTTGGACTCCTTCAGCTGCTTCTACTTTCTCTTGAGCATCTGACCATGACATGGCAGGAACAGCTTCTACCATTGCAGTGCTTGTGGGCAAGGTGTAGGAAGGGTGTTGGAGGAGACAGCGTGATCCTACAGGTATAAATCTTCCCACTATAAACTTCCCTCCCCCTTATTTTATTTTTTTCCTTCATCTTTCAGAACTTGGCAGGACTCTTAACTGTGTGCCCTGGCATTTCTCTGGGTGGAGACAGGTTTCGCGTAGGGCTTGCTAAAACGAGCCTAGTGGCTCAGGAAAAAAAAAGCCATGGAGAAAAAAAGATGTTTTCATTGCTGTGAGTGAGATTTTGGAGGTGCCTCTCAGGCTCTGGCACCCCTCCTCTCTGGAAGATCTGTGGAAATTTGGCAGTGGGGCTGTCCTGTGTCATCCTCATGAAAATTCAGTTGAATTGGGAGCAGATACCCATCTGCTCAGCAGGTCTGAGAAGCTGTGTGACATTTTGGCAGCCAGACCCTGGAGAATGGCTGCGGGCCCTGGGCTGCGGCCGGCTGGGCGTCCCCTCCAGCCTTCCTTGGGGGAGACTTCTCTTGAGCAACTGCTGGGAAACAGGGAAAACTTGACTTGTACACAGCTCCTGGGACACAGGACAAGGTCTGCAGGGTCCAAAAGACCATGGGACCCTGCAGCCAGTGCCCAGTTTGAGGGGACCCATAGCCCAGCTATGCCTTGTGGTGCTTGAGCACATTGGAGAAGGTGCCATCTTTTCCACCAGACTCAGGTTTTTCGCAGATGGGATTATCTGTGCTCTGTGGCACTTTTCCCAAGTTTAAGGGTGTGAACACTAGTCCCTGGCCTTCTTCCAGGCTAAATGATCGCTTTCGGCATCCCTTATTTTTCCCTCCTGCGTCTGGGTTGTGCTCAGCAAGGCTTCTTCCCAGGGCTGAAGGGCTTCCTCCTCCTTCAAGCAAATTGCTTGCAAGGGTGTTAGGAGGATGGCAGGAGGAGCGTGAGCCTTGATGGACCTCCAGGATGCATTTTGAGGTGGGCTGGAGCCGGAGCTGCCAGCCAAGCTGCCTGTCTGGATAGCTGGTGCAGGACAGGAGGCAGGCCGCTTGAAGCCAGCGGGAGCCTTCCCTTTGACTTGGTCAAGGCTTGGATCAACCCCGGGATTTTGGGAAGGGCTCAGTGAACCTCTACGTCCAGCTGCTGGCACGGGGATTAACGCTGGGAGGCATGGGTGAAAGTTGGAATGGAGTGTGTTGCGGCAGAGGCCCAATGGATTTGGGCACGTGTTGGGGATTATGGGCAAGCGTCTGCCCCAGTGCCAGCCATGCCTTTGGGCCTGGGATGGGGGATTTTGGGGTCCTCACATCCCTCCTTCAGCAGAAGAAACCCTACTTCTGCAGGCAAAGGAGGAGGGGGACCCATGGATCTCCAGTTTCGGGTGCAAACTGCTTGCTGGTGACCCCGTGGAGGAGATGACAGCCGGGAGCTGCCACTTGCTGTAGGGGTCTTGCCCTGGGTGAGTTGCTGGTGGAGAGGAGGGGAGGCCAGGGAGGGCCCCCAGCCCCTGTTCCAGAGGCTGATGCCTCCTCTGCCCAGGGCTGTTTTTCAGGGGGTGCAGGTATTCCAGGAATTTGTAAGGAATTAGGAGGCGGGTGGGGAAGAGCGGGAAGACTCCTGCAACATGAACCATCTGGCCTCCTTGGAGCTTTCCACGCAGCAGTGTCTGGGATAAAGGAACTGATCAAAACCAGACATTGTTTGAGACAATAAAACCGTATTACACGTTAATGAGAAAATACACTTGAGAGCCAAGGGCCTGGGGCAAGCTGGGTGTTCTCCTACCCATGCTCTCGACCCAGGCATGGCCTGGTGCTGTACTGCCTGCGGGCAGCAGCATCTATTTCTCCATCTTCTGTGGGCTTGCTTGGTGAGCCAGGGTGCTGCTGGCAACCATGGTTTAAGCAAGGCATACTTTGCTGGGGTGTATGCCTCTGTTCCCCATCTTGCAGCAGTGGAGGAAAGCATGGTCCCAGCAGGGAGGCAGAAAGCAACCTGCAACCCTACTGTACATGGTCCAGGGGGACTTGCTTCATATGCACCCTCTTCATTCCCACTTGCACACTCAGCCTGGGAGCCTGTGGGGCCTTGGGCTTGTGCAGCTCCTCTTTCCCGGTAAATAAAGTGGCTTAGGGCCTGTTCTGAGGTCACAGGGTGAGTGGCATAGCCTGCCTCTGATCCACCCAGCTGTGCCCAGCTCTGCTGAACTCATAGTCTCAAAGACCTTAATGTGGCTGTCAGATCCTGGGGGCCCTGATTTCCTTCCCTCTCCTTGTTGGCCTCATGCCTGTCCCTGTGCCATGGGCAGATGCTTTCTGTCTCTGCTCCAGCATGGTGCATGTGCTTGCTTGGTGGCCGTGACTTAGCAGAGTCCCTACCAGCTCCTGTCCTCAATGTTCAGGTCCTGACCTTTACCTCTTTCTCCTTTCTGGAGCTGGATATGGGTGTCTGCATGTCCTCTGCCCTAGACCCCCTCCTCTGAGGGAATCAGGTGCCCCTAGGAAGAAAGCCAGGGTGCATCATCATCTGGAGGATACTATTGACTCATCCAGGCTTAAAGTCAGGCTTTAGCCTGAGGCTGGGCTCTCAGGCTTCCTGGCACCTTGTTTTTTTATCACGAGGCTGACCTTTGCCAAGGGGGTCAGGGGAGAAGGGAGTTCTGGATCCTAGTAATGGCCGAAGTTTTTAAGCAAGGGAGAAGCAGGGGGTTCAAAGGTGGGGATGGAGAGGCAAAGAGGCCATTGCAGGGGACACACGTGTCTGGAGTCCGTACCTCCCAGCCTAACATTTTCAGAGATCTTTCTTCACCTCAGGCAGGAGCAGGGAGCTGATGGTCCATGACAAAGGCCCCTTTTCTTCTCCAGGCTGGTGTTTTCATAGTGTTGGGTTACATTCCCCTCTCCTTGGAGGTGGGCGGGAAGGGGGCATTGATAGAACTTGACACAGCCTACATGATGTAATGTTATTTTTTCGGTACTGAAACGAGGCAATTTTTCACCCGAGGTCAGCAGAATTTATGTCAAGGAAAGGAGCCTGGGCTGGGGGTACAGAATGGGGTCTTCGACTTGACCCTACACATGCTGGTACCTTGTGCAGCCCTGCCCCAAACCCCACTGCCTACACAGAGGTAACGAGCATGTCACCCCTGGACCTTTTCCCTCTTCCCCTACCCCTTGCCTTGTGCTCGAACTGAAATATTTTAATTAAAATGGATTCTGTCGGGAGCGTGGAGCCAGGGAAGCCTGCTGCAGACCCTGTTTTTGGTACTTGGGCCCTCAACATCTGTTTCCTATTGAAAGCTCTTTGGAAAAGAGAGCTGGCCCTTCCTCCCATCCCCAGTTTCAGTCCCTTTGGAGACCAACAACCAGCCCAGCTTTCCAGGGGTTTGTCCCCCTCCCAGCCTCCCCCTAGCCCAGCCTGGCTAAAGTTTTGCTCAAATAAAAATAAACAAATGAAGCTGATTGCAGGCAGCAGGGAGGCTCATGTCTCACTGCGTGCATGAGGCTTTATTGGTGTGATCTCCTCCCCAGAGCAGCTGGGAAGTGAGGATGGGGTCTTCACATTTGCCCAGCAAAGAGGACAAAAAATTAGTAGGCTTGCTGCTGGAGGAGCTGCAAAAGTGGGGTTTGGTGGTGGTGATGTGCATGGAGAAAGCTGTTTGTGCCCTATAAAGTAAAGCTCTGACTGGGAGCAAGTGATGTCACCAATCTGAACCCTTCTGCTTATTGGTGTTGTGACTGCCCTGAGTCACAGTTTGGATCTCAGCATCTGCTCTGCTTTCTATTGTGTTCTTTCCAGCTGAGGTGGAGGAGAGCTCTGAGTTGCCTTGGGTGGCTGCGATCTGGGTAGGAGGATGTTTGGAAAGACCATCCCAAGTGGATGGGATGGTTGATTGTGGGCCCTGTTGGGATAAGGTCTCCTGTTCCACAGGAGCATCACTATGGTTTCCAGCAATGCGTCAGTGTGTTAGTATTTCGGGAGAAGAGGCCCCAAGCAGAAGTGTGGCTGTGTGAATTACAGTAAAGCTGGGGCACATGAGGAGGGAGTGCTGCACCTGCATGGGGAGGGGACATGATGTGGTATCAAAAACCATCTCATTTGACCCCTGCATGGCTTGGAAAAGCCAGTGTGGGCCACCTCGTGCCAGACCAGCCAGGGAACGCTGAGGCATACAGGTATGGCTGTAGAAGGCAGTGTTCTTCTATTCAAAAACCTGGCAAGATCTAGTGGATTCATGCAGCATGAGAAGGAAGACCCACTTCACTCCCCACTAATGAAGATATTGGTGGATCTGTAACCTCTCCTGGCTGGTTACATGATAGATAGGCTCTTCAGGTGATCCAAAGTGAAACAGGTCTAGGATTTTAATGGATTTGTTGCTGTTGAGACTGTTTGCTTTAGTTAGTTAAATCTGGCTGGTTTGCAGTCTGGATTCTCTTCCTCTTCTCTCTGACCTCCCTTCAATCTCCTAAGCGAATGCACCTTGGATTTGGGACTGTGAGAGCTGTTAAGTCTCTGTCTAGAGGAGTTGCGCCCCTTGTGACATATTGCCATGTCCCCAGCCCAGCCAGGGTGGAGGTTGGTGGAGTTCAGTGGAGGGACAGGAGATGGGTGGGTCGAAGAAGGGAGGTCAGAGGACCACATTTCCGGGAGGGTCACTGTGCTGCCGGCGTTTGCCATGGAAAGCCAGAGATTGCTGCTATGTCCAGATGTGGAGAGGTCAACCCAGCGCCCTCCTGCACAGGGACGGGAGAGGGTCCTCTTTAATAGAGCGCTGCCGCCATTTGGGAGTGCGGGAGGCAGTGGTAAGAAGATGGAGCATGGAAGGGGGGTGAGGATAGTTGAAAAATGACAGAGGCAAAATAAAAACCTGTAGCCTGCGAGAGCTGATTCTCACTGCATTAAGGAGTTTAAAAGAAGGTTGTTTCTCTTCCTTTTCCTGGAACTTCTTCCTGAACCCTTTCAAATCAAAAAGCTTTATCAAGCTTTAGTGGCTTTTCTTTTTTGTGGTTGTTGCTTTTGGCTTGGAAGGCAGGAAGCAAACAAAAGTGGTATGTGCTGCACTGACTGCTGTAACCCCCCCTCCAAAACAGTGGATGCTTTCCAGTGTTCATATTTCAATGCAGTGTTATGGTTGGGGTGGCGGGGAAGGGAGGCTGCCCGAGTGTGAACAAATACATCTGCCTACTTAGGGAGACTGCCTGGTCCTGCTCTGGGTTGCTACCCTTTTCCCAAAACACCTGGTTGAAGTTGGCACCTAGTTGTGTGGTGACTTAGGAAGGGAGATATGGCTAAAGCAATGATGTGGTTTTGATTTCGTGGTCCTCTTCCATCTCCTGGCTCAGGTTCACCATCCTAATGGTAAAAGGTAAGGCACGGACACCCTATGACTTTTCTGGAGCCTTTCCCGGGTAGTGGTGGTGGGGAATTAAGCTACTTTCCCAGGATTCCTATTCCTGTACAGTACCAACTGATCCCGCAGTCTCCTGCCCTGTATTTTATCTTCCCGGTGATAGTTTCCTGGCTGCGATGTTCCTTTGGTATTGGGACCAGCTATTGCACAAAGGCACGCACATGTGCGGGACACAAAGGTTGTGTGCATGAATGAGTAAAAACTCAGAAGGAGTCTTAAAAGCCTGTATCTCATAAAAGAGGAATTTTTTGATGAAGAGTTGCAAAGTCATCCATCTTCCCCCTGTTGTTTTGGCAGTGGTGTCACCCATGAGGATGCGTCCTGCCTGTTTCTTAGGATGTGGCGATGGGGGATGTCTCTTCAGATACATGCATAAAAAGCCCCTGGGCTGCCTTCGCCAAGCTTATTTTATGTCTTTGTTCTAATAAAAAGTTGTGTGTTGCTTCATATTTCCAAGCTGTTGCTGCGGTGGTGGTGTTTGCTCTCAGCAGCTGAAGAAAAGCTCTTGGTTGTTTTCTGCTCCCCCCCNCCCCCTTTGCGTTAACATCTGGACAAAGATAAATGTGTATGCGGGCTGTTTTCACTTGCTTTGACGTCCTCACAGCTTTAATGAAAAGAACATTTCTAACATGGAGGAGGTGGTGGCCTGGATTGCAGCGGGGTTCACTCCCCACTTTTCCCCAGACAGCGAGTGATGTGTTGGGAGCAAACTCTGCAAACTTGGTGCAGGCAGGGGGAGAGTAAATTGGAAGCAGCCCTGACTTGCACTCTGCTGGAGCTATTTACAATATCTTTCATGCGGTGACTTACTGAGTTATTCGCTCAAAGGGGAAAAAAAAAAACAAAACACAAGTCCCCACTTATTTATAGCAACAGTGGTAACCACTGATACATGAGCTGGCTTAGACATGGAAGCATCTGTCCTGATCAAACCTTTGGCTATTAATTCAAATCCTTCACCCCCCAGCCCTGGATGTGCTGAAGCACACATGCAAATATTGCTGCCTGTGGGTCACGTTTGGGTACTGGACACCTTTCAGGCCTTTCTCTTATGTTCCTGACTGAGGTCCCATGTCATTGCACCATCCCAGGCTGCTGTATCTAACACCCTTGATCTCCTGCTGTGTAATGCCTGGTGGGTGGTGGTTCATCATCATAGGTTTAACTCAGGTGGTTGCTCAATGTTGCTTAGTCTGATCTGGCTGGGTAAGGGTGGTGCCTGACATTGCATTGGACCAGTTTGATCTTGGGACTGGGAAGAGGGAGTGCTCAGTGTTGGTTTTGGAGGAGGGAGGAGCATGTCTTGCACTGGGTTTTTGATGTGGGATGTTCTTGTGTGGAGCAAGGCTGGCCCAAGTAGGTCTGAGAGGTGTCCCAGGGTAAACCAGACAGGAAGAGTTCAACTGGGAATGCAGATCTGTGCTGTGGGGCTCAGGGTTGAAGTCTTCATGGACCCTGCTCATCACTGCCATTTTATCCAGACTCCTATGACAGTGTCTCCAGGTCCATGATCCTGACTCATTCCTGATCTGCCCTGTACCTAGATCATGGGAATGTTATTTTAGTCCGGGGAAGACGTGTGGTGCATGTGAAGTGTATGCCTTCCTGGAGATGCTTGTTCCACCTTCCACATCACCCTGGTTTCCCGGTGATTGGCTTCTGCCCCTGCGTATCGCTAATCTTGTTTTTTTTTTTTTAAGCCTGGCACTGATGCTTTTGATGTTCCCAGCCTCCTATCTCCGCACGGCTCCTGCAGTACCAGCCGCGTGCCTTTCATTACCGCGTTAACAAACTCGAGTCGTGCCTAACGAGGACGCCTCATACGTTATGCTAATGATCAAGAGACATGTTAATGATATTTTAGAAGCCTAATTAGTGGAATATATAACTATATGCAATTTGGTAATGGACTGTGACAAGAAGTTGTTAAAAGGGGGTTTGACAAATCCAGTTGCATGTGGCCTCAGACAAACAGTTGCTGAGAATAGATGGAGAGAAGCAGGGTCTCTGTGTGTGCTTACGTCTCACCTTCCCATGCTAAGGGGTGTGTTTCTTAGCGCCTGCTCTCGTCAGCCTGACTGACACAAGCTGGTCTCTTGGCTCTAAATTTTCTCTTCTGTTTCTTGAACTGATGTGACCAAAGCTTCGATTTATGGGCACAGTGATTTTCTCTTTGTGTCTGTCAATATCTGCACGCATACGTGTAAAATACAGTCAGTCTGTCTGCACAGGGAGGCCGTGCTATGTTCACCTGGAGCTGTGGTGGACCTGCTGTACTCCACTGTCTGGGAGGAGGCAGAGGAGTTGTCAGAGCAGTACCAGGTCTCCTGTGTGCTGTATCTGTCCTCTGAACATCTCACTTAATGGCAGCTCTTCCCAAGGTAGATATACAGCTGTGCTTCAGCGTGCGTGACTTCTAGTCCATGGGAGAGGACCCGTGACTTCTGTCAAGCAGATCCTGAAAGCACCACGTTAGATGTGAACGTTAGCAGGAGGCGAGCTCCTTGGTACCTGTTTATCTTCCCTGAACAGTGATAAGAGCAGTCTGGCTTTAGATACCTCCCCATGGACAATTAGAGGTACTTCTCAGGATTTTTCGGTTGATGTGCTCTGTACAAGGTTTGAAAGCTGGTTGCCTCGTTCAAGGCCGGGTCTGAGTATTTGGAAATCTGACCTCTTGTCTTGGCTGGGCCAAGGGTAGTTTGAGCCTTGAAAAAACAGGCTGGATATAGGCTTGAAGTGCCAGCTGGAGGAGTGGTCAGCATCTCTGATGATTAAAGTTCATGCCCTCTTCAGTGCAGATGTGGAAAACCCAAATCTGTGTCTCATGCTTCCCATGTCATGGATGGGAGCAGAGATGACCTGCTAACAGCAGCAGGGTGGATATTATCCATCCCTTTTCAGACTCCCTGAGGTTATAGACTGCTTCTTTGTGTGTCTGGTGTCTCTTCTGCTTAATAGAAGAGGAGCCGCCTTCTGGCATCTCATGGGAGAGGAGAAACCTGGTTTCTCTTCCAGGCTCTGCTCTATCACTGCTGCGTGACCTGGGGCAACTTGTGTCCGCTAGAACCTCTCATGTGGGGATGAGGTGACTGTCCTTCTCTGATAACAACCGAAAATAAGTTGAAGAGTGGGGACGAAGGGTTAACAGTATTAATTCAGGTTGCTTATGAAGCAGTGCCAATTATTAGATCTTACTTCTTGATATCAAGCCTAATTTTTGTCTGTCCTTAATGATTTCCCAGTTTTCCCAGCTGTATCCTGAGAGCTGCACCATTTCATTACTTTGTGCCTCTTCATCTGTATGACTTATGTACCTGCCCTAAAATCAAGACTTTAATAAGATTAAATTCCCATTTAAACTCTCACTTATTATATGAATATATGCACAATACCTCTCTCTGGGAAGGAGGCACTGAATCAAAGGGACAGGGAAAGATGTACATGGCCTTTCAAAGGGTTTCTAAGTGGAGGGCTAGGTGAGAGGAGTGGGATTAGATGGTCCTGCTTGGTGTGGAGATGTGCTCCGGTCCCGGGTGTCTGTGTGGGCTACATGAGCATCTGTGTCCAGGGGACGCTGCCTGCTCCGTCTGTGAGAGGTGTTGAATCTGTGGTAGGGAGCTGACCCCAAGGCAGCTTGCTGCCAATGGGGCTGCCTCAGATGTTTGAATAGGGAATTTGAAACTGCTTTAAAGCTTGGAGAACTTTCATGCTATTCATTTTTCTCCTCTCTTTATTTTAAAGATGTTAAATTTCTTTCACTTATTTGATGGGGCTTTTTTTCCCCTGCTAATAACTAAATTATAACCAGGCTCCCAGTGGGATTTAAAAATATTTAAAAACCCACATAAAAAAACCCTGCAGAATTTATCCCCCCCCCCTCCCCTTTTTTTTTTCTTTCCAGTGCAATCCGTTCTGCATAATAGCTCTTTGTCTCGCTGGCAGATAGGCACGGGGGAGGCCAGGAATCGGCAGCAAGGCAGCGGTGCTGTACAGAAGAGTTTAGTGCTGTCCTCGGCCAAATGGCACAAAGTTCCCCTTGTGGGGGATGACAATTGCAAACTGTCCACCCCCACGCCCCTGGCAGCATGTGGGCTTCATGCCCAGGTACCACCCTGCTGGGTTTGAACTCAGATGAGCTCACCTCACCCAGCATCCCTGCTATGAGACAGGTACAATAAAGCCAGAGAATCTTTACACTCTACGATTTCATTCCACGGATCAAAGATCAAAGCAGAGGAATACACAGTGACCATAAAATTAACTGCTTTTTCAATTTTACAATGCTTTCAGTGATAAAGAATCATATAAATTTAATATTAATTAAACACTTAGCTTTTAACCTCCTCCTGCATCTACTTTTGGCTCCTTGTTGGGGAAAAAATTAATTGGGCATCTTAAATCTTGTGTTACTAAATGCTTTGACAGAGGGTTTTCAAAAGCACTTAGAACTTGAGCAAAATGTATTTGCATCATTCGTCCTTCCACTCACCTAATTGAAAATCTTACAGGGGAAAGAGAGGGGGCAGGGAAGAGGAAAGAAAAAAAAGTATTGTTTTATGGGTTTGTTTCTCAAAAGGAAAATAAAGAGGGTCAGGAAAAAGGCATAACTTATAGCTGCTCTTATGGTCTCGGCTTTAATTCAGTCCCCATCACACTTAACACCTCACAAAATGGAAGCGATTGATCTTCTATTACAGATGGTCTATCGATCGGAAGCTGGGGTGCTGGCAGTACGCTGCCGCTTGTGCCCGGATTGTCTACCCTGTTTTCCTCCACCTCTAAATCCTCCTCCTAAAAAACCTGTACGTGTTGCATATTGGTTGTTTTGGGGAAGATACAAACACTATTGCACGTCTCCCTGTGCCTACCAGTATGGTAATGTATATTATTAGTTTCCCGACCATTGAAACACAGCTGCCTTTGGGGTAGAGCCCAGCAAGCGGCTTTTTAGTTGCAAACAGCAACACTTCATGAATGTATAAGGAAGGAATTGCAAAATACTACCCTCACGATCCAAACCGGAAAGACTTAGTGGGAGGAAAGCTCTTGGAAATCAGTAATGTTGCAAAAGACCTAAGGAGCACAGTGGAGAGCAAATTAGATGTGTTATTTGCAGTGTGGTTTGGCAAAAAGGGTAGCAGTGGGCTTTCTGGGCTGCAGAGGCCACAGTTGATAGAGCAGGAGAGATCTTAGTTCCCTTCCCTAACTGGGTATGACATGTGTCTCTAGACATCTTATTAATACAACGATACTAGTGAAATAAAGGGAGTTTGAGGAACTCCAGATGTATAGGATTGGAGCTGGGGAGTTACGGAAAATCTCCCTTTATGGGGAGATTTGCATGGTGGACCAGGAGACCCACCAGCAGCCACTCTCCGAGGGGATGTCAGGTGCTAGCATGTGGTAGAAAACACCTGAATCAGGAGAAACTTATGAAAATAAATGAATGAATGACTTATGAGGGGTGTAGTTTTGAGGAGGTGAGGAGCTGTCGGATGGGTAAGACAGAGCTCTTCCTGGACTAGGAACTGGGTCATGAAATTCAGGATGCACAAGGAATAAATTGAAAAGTGAGGCCAGGAACAGGGTCTAAGTAGCGTTGTTGGGGATTATACTGCAGGGAGCAAAAGCTGGAAGGGGATGGAGCTACTTTGCAGCATGCTGTGTGGTTGGCACTATTTTACATACCTGCTCTTCTATTTTGAGCTCCCATTTCTTTGCAGGGTTCATTTTAAACTGAGGAAATTGGGAGAAGCGGAATAACCTGTTGCAGATCATGATGGACAAATTCCAGGAGGCTGTTCTGTTGGTTTGGAGGTTGTTTTGGTTTGGTTTTTTTAACCATTTCCCCATCCCATTCTTGGCTGGTTGACCACTTGCACTTTTAAGTGGGGATCTCATGTTTGATGCTGTCCCTGATGAGGATGCTGAGAACCCACTGATCCATCAGACCAATTTAAGGACTAATTATTTAAAGGACCAGTGTGGCATAGTTCCTGAGGTAGGCAAGGCTCTTTGCTGGAGAGACACAGCCTCTGCTCACTGCCAGCATTTGGATAACGAGGTAGTGCCAACAGGATCTTTTCTGTACCATCTTAGGCTACTGGAAAAGCACCTAAGTCGTAGTACTGATCCTCTATGGCCAAGTAGGGCCCTGTATTCTCTCTCCTGGGCCATACACCTTAGAAAGCAGGGGCTGCACCTCTTCTCATGCTGACCCTTGTCCCTCAGTTTACCCCTGGGAAGATGAACTATGACGTATGTATGCACTTTGCCTGCTAGGATCTCACCTTTTCCCCGTGTTAAGGGGCTGACATTCGGACTCGGTGTTCTGATGGATTGATTTATTCTAAAGTCTCTTGGGTTGGATGGAGGTGATAGTGAAAGCCCAGGTAGTACTGATTCTGCAGTGACTCCATGTGGGCTTTCATGGATGGTGTTTGGGAGGGGTAAGGAATGTTCCCACCTTCAAGTGCGCAGACAAATCTCAGGCTTTGCATATTTTGAATTTGGGACTCAGTCCTTACTTGTAGACTGATTGTTGGTGTGTTTAATAAACATGTAGCAAGTCAGGCTGTATTTTCAAACAGGACTAGATGAAGAATGTGTCAATATCCAAAGGCACTTCTGAAGTTTGGTGCTAAGCATCCCATGTCACCACAGGCACTTGCTTGCTCACTTCCATCTTCCCCCTAAAAACTGCCAGTGCTGGGCTAGAGGCTGGCAGTTGCTTAAATAAAAGGTTTAGCTCTCTGTATGCAACTGTGGAGACACTTTGATACGGCTTATCCTCCATGATCCATAAGAATAGTCATTGAGAAACAGCATTACTCCAGTGAGGGTTTTCTAAGTAGTCCTTTGTGCTTCAGAGTGTAAGATAACATTACGGAGAGGACACAGCACGGTGCTGCTCACCCGCTGTCCCCAGCAGCAGAGGAAAGTACTGCGGGGTTGTGCTCCACTTCCCTTTCCCCAGTGGCTCCAATTTTAAAGGTTTCCATTTCTTTAGGTCTTGGGGGTGAGAGGGTGGCCTTGAGGCATGGGTGGAGACCCTGCTGTACTGTACTATAATATAGAGAACATAGAGGGACCTGGCATGATGGCCCAGCTGGGGCTGGGGCTTTGCACAGTTGTAGGGGTGATACTGTGAAGGAGGTGAGGGGTTTGTTGAGACCTCAGAAGATACTGCGAGGTATTGGCAGCAGGCTTAAACCAGGGTATCCTGCTGGTGATGGAGGAGCTTTCCCCATTTATACTGGCTAGGACTCATCTTGTTTTTCTGCTGCGTGCTTGGAGCTGCATGTGGGGCAGTGAGCACAGAGCTGCCGGGTTTGGCTTGTGTTTAAACCCCCTTTGGTAATGTTCCTGAACTGCCCAAGTTCTGTTCTTGAGAGAATCTGAGAAGCCTCATTCCTAGCCAGATTTGAAAAGCAGACTTGGGGTCTCAATTGCTTTTATGCTTTTAAATGCTTTAAAAAATACTTGTTGTTCTTCAAGATCTTAATTCTCAAACAGAGGTGTGTGGAGTGTGTGCCTACAGCGTGCCTGTGTGCATGTGCAGCTTGTGGTGGATGTAACTCAAACCTTGTCAAAATGATTTCATGCTCTAATGAAACTTAGACAAATGCAGATTTTGGTAAGAAGAGGAAATGTTTCAACTTTGGTCAGCGCCTGAAGCAAAGCAGCTTTGGATGGTGGAGCTCCAGTCCTCCAATTTGGAGTTTTGCTACAGTGCCAAAGAGGCTGTGAGCAGCATGGATGATGGGGATGTTCAGGGCATGTTTGCAGATGCAAGAAGTGTTACAGTAAAATTAAAAAAAAAAATAAATCCCCCAAACCTCTTGAATTCAGGGGGAGCAGCGCATAGACCAAACCTGAACCTTCTCAGCATGGTGATCCCACAGCACACAGACTGCCTGGGCTGAGTGTTTGAAAATGGGGCATGACTCACCCCACCAGTCTTTACCTTGCTGGGAGCCTGCCGTCCTGGCAAAGCTCTCCCAGCTCAGCATATCCCTGGACCTTTTTGGAAGGGCTACAATGAATCCTGAATTGTTAGTTTTCTCCCTCCTGTATTCAGGCTCTTGGTGCAGCACAGCAAGGGCCTGAAGGCAAATACAGTTCAGTACTGGTCGCTTTGCCAGCAGTGGCAGGAGGAAGAAGGTGTTTGAATTTGGGTCAGTCACTCACCGGTGCTCCTCAGGGAGGCTCTGGTTTCTTGTTCGTATGAGAATAGGATCACCTGGGTATGTTCAGAAAGGCTTGTGAAACGTGCAGGAGCTCTTGTTACCTGCTCCAGCCATGGAAAATTAACTCTGTGCATGCAGTTTGCTCTGGGGAACTTTGCAGTCTTTTGCTCTTAATTCACGGTATTTTCTCTAGCTTCTCCCTCTAGTCCTTTTTCCATAAAAGTAAGTAAAAGGCAAAAAGAAGGCAGGCAGCAGAAGAGGACAAAGCGGCTGCAAAAGGGCTGACTGCCAGCAAAGGCACAGACCTGCTCGTGAAACCCTTGGTCCTACTGAGAGCAGGAATGGAGTGTAACGAAGCCAGGATGGGCAGTCCATGCTGCTGCCTGTAGCTGTAGGACTGCTTCATTCGTCTGCGGTGAGAGTGAGCACACTCCTTTATCCCTGGGAGGGGAGTTGAAACCAGCCTTGTCCCAGCAGAAGCAGCACCTGCAGCCCTGCCCAATGGTGGCAACTCTACCCCTGCACCTGCCTCCATCCCCATCCACTCGAGACCAGTTTCTCCTTGGCCCCAACGTGTAGGGCATCATGTCCCCATCATATTCCTGTGCCTCTGTAGGGTGTTGAAAGCTCCATGCTGCGGCCAGGCATGTGGAGAGGGAAGGAGACCCT
Organism: Brachypteracias leptosomus; assembly: GCA_013401335.1. Taxonomy (NCBI): domain Eukaryota; kingdom Metazoa; phylum Chordata; class Aves; order Coraciiformes; family Brachypteraciidae; genus Brachypteracias; species Brachypteracias leptosomus. The sequence continues at coordinate 136,631 of VYZX01001589.1, read as the reverse complement.
GCCACCCTACTCAAAACATCAGCGTTGGCCTCCCCAGTCTGTTGCCCTCCCCACCCCCCCCAGTCTCCTTCCTGCTGTCGGAAGGAGTGAAAGAAAAGGAGGAACAACCATATGAAAAAAATGTTAATTTATTAATCACGGAATATATAGCAGTTCATCTGAAATGCTGTTGCTATGCCAACACCCTGGGAGTTTATTTTCTTAATCCAGGAGCGAAGCGTTTGGTCCCCCGCTCTCCTGCTGAGCTATTTGAATATGTTGCTGCTGCCGCCGTATCTGTTTAAAAAGGGGAAGGAGGGGGAAAAGGGGAAAAAAATAAAGTAGGCTAAACCACCAAAGCAGTCAGATGCAAAGCAGTAAGAAGCCTTTCTCGGTACGACTTAGTAAAAATGACACAAATTAATATACTCTACTTAAACCAGACCAAGATTAATGCTTCTCTTTCAGAGCAGCTTAGTCCAACTGTCACTTGACAAGCGTTCGTCGGACAAAATCAACACTAATCAACATTTATTCCTCTCTTGCCCTTGGGTCCGAGGAGCGTAGAGCGGGCTGCGCCATTCTCCGGCTTGTCTCGCCACGCTTTTCACCCTCCATCCAGCTTTGCCATATATCACCCTTCCTCTCTGTGCTTCTGCTTGTACGGATCCACACCCTCAGCTATCAGGCTACATTAGAGGCATGATAGATTTTCTGTTTTAATTTACATCTATTATATTACAACATAACAGATCTTGATACAGTGGAGACCAGTGTCTCCTATAACCAGACTCTTAGGGAAGATTTCTGCATTAACTTATTAAAGCTGGTTGGAAAGTGGTTTTGAATAGACTCTCCTTCTCACCTCTGAGCATTGAGTGAAGATGTCATGGTGCACCTCGCTTGGGGGAGTCTGTGGCTGCCTTGGCTGGCTTGCTGCAGAACTAGGAGGTGATGGCTTCAGAGAGAACAGGCTGCTGAGCACTGTCTGCCACTGTTGCTGTGTGTTGAACAGCAGGTTTCTTTGTAACTGAAGCCTGGAGAAGACCTTAGCCTGCCTTGTGATGCTACCCTAGAACAGGTAATATAGTAGAGGTGAGGAGGATTTAAACCAGCTGTTGATGTTGGGATAATAAGGTCCCAGCGTACTTGTAGGTCATCTTCCCATTTCTTGTGCAGGGATGCTGAAGCCATGAGTGTGTGGCATACATAAGGTGCAGGATTTTGCTAAGATTTGTGGTTTGTTTCAGGTGGCCAGGGCACTGGTTCCTGCTGTGCTTTCACAGCAAGGAAGGGATAGGTCTGATCTAAGGTCTGCCTGGCAGATTCCTCCAGATCTTGGTGGGGCTGTGCTTGGGCTGATTTTCCCTTTGAGCGTTAGATCTGTCTTGTCTGGTTGTCCGGAGGGTCTACAGGGAACATAAAAAGGCAGAAGAGTGGAAGAAACTGGAGCGTGTTGTGTTCGTTTCCTCTCCGATGAGCGGAAAACCGATGAAGGTCATGATGCTGCTGTACCCAGCTCGATGTAGTTTGAAGAGCTCTTCCTGCCCTTGCAACCAAGGGTTATTAAAATGGGAGGGAGGGGAATCCCTCCTCCACTTTCCCTTTTTTTATGCTGTATGTTTAATGCTTCTTTCCCCAATTTACCTGGCAAAGCGCTCACTTGGGGTTTGGGTGATCCATATTTGACTCTTTTCCAGAGCCACAGATAGTTGTATAAGCTTGGACAAGACTTTGTATTATAATCTTCTAGATGAAAGTGTATGGGAGTTAGGCTCTTGGGCAGATTATAATCAAGATGGTTTTGCTCTCCATAGTCCAAACAGGACAACATACATAGTCTTGCTTCACAGACCGAAGGAGTAAATGTAAGACCAAAAGCCATGTGAGAAGTAGTAACAAGTATAACATTCAAGCAACCTCTTCTTCAGGTTGTGTGTGCAAGTGTAGATCCATCTGGGGAGGTGGTAGACTCACATTTGTGATGGACATCCAAGAACAGGTTAGAAGAATACCCATCAAGAGTGCTCTTGTTCCAGTGTTGGAGAAGGTATCAGTTCGTATCTGTCTGCTCACCCTTTCCACTGAGGATTTGAGGTGTGAGTGGCCAGTCTGGTGTTGGGTCTCCCTGTATGAGGTTGATGTTGATGTGGTTAACGTGTTCTGCTCCTGCTAATCATGGATAAGAGGCCAAGCTTACCATGTATTTGGGTGGTGTTAGGGGTAGCACTAAGTTTAGTGATCACTGTCATGGGTTCCTTGCCCCTGAGAATGAAATGATGTCTCCATAGCATGCTGTGGATGATGGAGTAGCGGTCCCAGGAATGGGATCCAGTTAGGAAGTTGTGGTCAGTCTCTCAGGTCAAAGCATAGCTTGGTTATTTTGCTGGGAATCCCATGGCCCTCTTCTGCCATAGATCCTTTTTGCCCATGTTGCTAAATCTCGTTTTGAAAGTTGCAATTCCTCCTTTCTTCCTGGAAACACTTGGGTCTGTGAAAGCTGCGGCACGGAAGCTTTCACTGCTCTTTTCTGCCACTGTGGCCTCCGTCGCATTGCATGGAGGCTGCTGGCTGGCAAGGTACTGGAGCATGCTTCTTCCCAGCTTGGGTAGACTGAAGGCTGGGCTTGGGGAGTTGGTAGGATATTTCTCTGCCTTTCTCTCTCTCTGCTGGTGTGAATGAAGATTTGATTAATGCGGGCACTTTAGCACAAGTGCCATTTTCCAGGCTATAGCTCTTGGCACAGGGAGTGCTGCCGGACCGGAGCAGAGATCTGCAGGCAGTGTTGGCAGGCCGGAAGGGAAGCACCCTGCTTTCCTCCCTGCTTCTCATTGCTCAGCAGTAAAGTAAATGACGCTTGGTATAACTTTGCACTTACAGGACTGCAACTCAATTTAAAACAAACCCCAAACTCCAGGAATGGGAGGGGCTCTGTAGCGAGCTCGTCTCTGCAAACCCACATCGTTAATTTTAATGGTGGGAGAAATTCTCCAGTCTGGGAAAGAGGTGAGGCAGAGATTCTGAAGCTGGAGTGCCAGCAGCCTTCAGGGATGGGAGGACAGCAGTAAGTCCCAGCTGGCCAGGGACAGACTTTGCTGGGGAGCCCTTTTGATGACTCGTAAATTAGCTGGGCTCCAGTTCCAGCTCCAAACAATGGTCTTGAGCAAAGGCGCCAGGGGCCATGAGGCTGGGTGGGGACCACTCGCTCCAAGGTTGCTCCAGGCTGCCAGGCTCTGCCAGCTCCTCGGGGAGGATTTTTGGAAAGAAGATAACATGCGCAGGAATTAATGCTGTTTGTAAAGCACTTGGAAGATGGGAAGAGCAATAGAAGCACTGTAATTAATAGAGACTGGCTAATTTAATGTTCTGCCTGGACATCATTGCAGCTGATATATATGTAAGGAAAAGCACCTCCATTAGTGCTAAGGAAAATTTGTTCCCCCTCCAGAGCTGAGGCTAAAGCAGCCAGATTTATTTCTCTTAATTGTCTCTGGGAACTGAAGTCCACATGTCCCTGAGTCTTGGAAGTGGATGTGCCTGTGAGACAGCAAAGCTTTGCAGAGTGTCCTTGGTTTTGACAGATGCCCGATTGCTCCGTGGTTGAGGTGCTGCCACCTCTGTGGCAAAGAACAGCCTGGAGTCAGGGCTGGTGGAGAAGTTTGGGGCAAGTATGACTTGTGAGCTTGTAATGAATGCTGCACAAGTCTGGAACAAACTGGTTGTTACTGGGAGGAGCAGGCAAGTTTGACATAGGGATGGTTCTGTGCCAGGCTGGGATGGCCATGAGGGTGAGCGCTTTGTTTGGGTCCTGGGAAACTGAGGAAGGCAGCTTCTCCTTGGTGGTAGCGTATGAAGTAGCAACTGAGACAAGATGTTCCCGCTCCCCCCAGTGGGATACCCAAGGAGATTCAGAGGCAACCAGTATGAAATGGGTGAAAGTGTCCTGTCTACCAGGCATGGACTGGAATCCTTGCAAAACTAAAAATTCAGGTGCTGAGCATTTTCCAACCTGAATGTCTCACATTAAGCCAGATCTGGGCTGTTGCAAACATCTGGTGCTGCAGTGCTGCTACTGAAAGTTGTGCTTTATAATGACATTCTTATACTGCAGAAAGTCTCGCTTTTGTTTTGTTTGAGGATCTAGCATAAGCTGCATCTGTTTAATCCATGCTCTCATTTACCTTGCTGCACTGGGGATGGGGTGAAGTGAAGGAGATGTCCGTCACTTCTTTTTACTGCTGTAAACCCTTTTTTTAGTTTTCTGGTAACACATTTCTGTAGGCATGACTTGAGAGTGCTGGTCAGCACAGCCCTTCTGGGCTCTTCTCCCAGGGGGAACTGGGACTGGGCTCCAGAATCCATATATAGCTCTTGGAGAGGTTTTCTGAGATGTTAGCTGGGTTCTGTCCAGCTTTGAATGCACTTGGCTTGCTGGGAAGCCGGGCTATTCCCTGTGCCTGAATATGGTGTTGGGGCCTGCCCAAGTCTGAAGGCATTGGCCTTATATGCATAGGAACAGGCAGTTTCTATATAAATGTTTTTATAAGGCCTATAAACCATGGTGCTTTGGAGGGCGAGCCAACCGCTGTGAACTGAGCTCAGAGGAAACTTCCCTGTGAGCATCTCGTCCCAAGCTCCTTCTCCACTGGGGTTGTTGTGATGGTGTCTGTGAACCCATGAGCTGCCTGCACCAGGGAGGGGGTGGATGTCAGGAGGTGGGGGAGCCAGAGCAAGGCTTGCCCTTCTCCAGCTAGCACCTGTGTGCTGTTGGCTTGGGAAGCAGCCCTGAAGGGACTGGAGCGTGAAACCAGCCACCTCTCCCAGAAGATTTTTGGGTGTTGGTGTGTGTGCATGTACCCATGGCCCCCCTAAGGCCGTCGCCCTCCCCAGCAGCTGGGGTGACTTCAGAGGCAGCAGATAGCACAGCAGGGTTCGCTGAGTGACATTCTCTCAGGTCACTGCCTGCCAGGGTCAGTTGGCTGTTCAGCTGCATGTTTTTCCCTGCTGGTGAAAGAGCAAAGGAGAGATCCTGCTGGAGCAGGAGGAGGGGAGGGCTGGCAACCCCCACGGACTTGAACCGCTGGGTAGGCTGTGTCTGGAACTAGTCCAGAGGAGGTGTGGGAGGAGTGAGGGAAGGGGGGTGGCTACACAACTATTAGTCTGATCAGTGCTGCATTTCATGAGCTTGAGCTGGCTCCCCAGGGTTGTTGCCTGTGCCTCAGTTTCCCTTACTGATCTTGCAAGCCATCATACCATTTGGGGTTTTTGGCACAAAACACTGTTGAGCCTTGGTTGAAAGTTGACAAGGGGGCCTATGCAGCATGTAGGCAACAAGTGACAGGCTAGATAGAGGGCCTGGTTGCCAAGGCTGACTTTTTCATGATGGGGATGCAAAGCCACAGCTGGAGCAGGACTCTCAGCAGGAGGCTGTCTGACCCATCTGTGTTTAATGGGGACCACACAACATGGCAGCTGGCCCCAGGCCCGGAGATATCCTTGTAACTTAATAGTGCCCTGTGGAGGCAAACAGTACTATAAAGGGGGTACGGATTTTAAAAGGTATTTAGGAGCCCAGGGCTACAGAAGAGGGGTCCTGTGGACTGTTTAAAAGCTGCATGCTGCCCACCTTGGTCATCTGTCCTTATATATTCCTGAGCCACTGAGATCATGTTCCTCCAGTGAGTGCCTGGCTGGAGGCACAAGTATGACAGGTGCTCTCCTCTGCTGGGGCCTTGCCTTCACACACGGAGTGACTCAGCCCCAAAAGATCTCTGAAATCTGGGTCAAGGTGACTTGGGAACCTGCGATCTAGGGTTTCCAGCAGGATGGGCACTCCGAGTCACAAGGGCTCCTTGTCTGGTGGTTTTGTCCTAAGACATGTCGAGGCCTTGTTGACCCTGCACAAGGTCTTCTCATAGCAAGTGTACATTATCTGATCTTGGAAAAATGGGGAGATTCAAGGTGATCCACCAGGGGTGGTGCCTAAGGCCACGTATTTCTCCTTTTTTGGTAAAATAGGGCAGGAGGACAATCCTTCCTTGGCAGAGAAGCTCTGTGAAAAGGGTTTGGTAGAGCTCCTAAGAGTGCTTAGGGTTTGCAAGGGACCTGTCTCTGCTCGGTGGTCCAGCACAGCTGCTGTGGGCCATGTCCCCTGAGTCTGGAGGGGACAACTCTTGGGAGAAGCTGGAAGGTGACATACCCGGCCTGCCAGGTGGGAACCTGGGGAGTGCTGGGGCTAGGAGCCACAGGGACATCCATCAACCTGCCCAGCTGGCTGCTGGAGAGGTGTCAGAAGGCAACAGCTTTCTGTCGCTGCTGACCTGGGCTGGGGTTGAACTTCTGACCTGGAGATAAAAGCCTTTCCCCTCCCTCGCTGCCTCCAGTGCCCTTTTCCTCGAATTGCCCAGGCTTTCCCGCCTGCATCCATCCAGGCTCACAATGGAGAAAGGTCATTTATTGTGCTACTGCCCTTCTGCAACTCGTTCCCCTTGACGCCTTTGCCATGAGGCCATCTGACTCCACCAAAAGCCTACCTGCCTCCTGCTTTCCTTCCTTGTCCTCTGCTCACCATGGCTTTAGATCTCAGCCCACAGAAACGTGACAGCAGGTGTGGTGTGCCAGGGTGAAAGGAGAAGGGCCAGTGGTCCTTTGGCTTTAGCAGGAGCTGTTGGAGAGCCCTGATGAACGACGTAGCTGTGCTTTCACTGGCCATTCTGTAGAGGCAACTTCATGAAATCCATGTGGATTTTGGTTTTCGTTGGTTCCCCAGAGCCCGCAGAGCTGGAGGGGCTTAAGCATGGAGATGGGACAGGTCTCCCTATGCTTCCCCTCCCTCCCCACCCTGCAGAAGCAGCTGAGAGGGGAGGAACGGGATCTGTGCAAAGGCGCGTTGCGTCTGCTGCTAATTTTGTGATTGGAAATGAAGCAACAAAGGGAAGTGGTGCAGCGTGAGGTTGGTTTAACCTTGATAAAACAGTGATTTCACCAAGGATTATGTTCTCCCATCTATCTTCATCCATCAAGGCGCCGCTGAAATATGCTGATGAAGCCTGTGGCTAGGAGTACAGTGGAGTTAAATGGGGCGTTGTGAACGCTCTCTGTACCCCTGTGACAAGGTGCCGTTACTTACTGTCCAAATTTAGTACAGGGAACAGCACAAACCACTGCCTTTTGCTCTGTGCGCTGGGGCAGGATGCAGCCAGGGCTGCATCCCCTCTGTGGAGAGTCAAAGATGGCAGTGGCATCTCAGCACATCGCTTCATTTCTCCTTTTTCTTGAGTGCCACTGAGAGTCCCAAACGCAGGAGCAGTGAACAAATTAAACTCCACTGTGCAAATGCCTTCACCTCTCTAGCAGAGGGAGAAGTTCGGTCATGAAAGATGCTGGGTTTACAGATAAGCCGATGATCCTGTTGACTTTGGTTGAACATTGGCTGGTGGGTCTGGTCTGTGGAGGCGTTGGGAAATCCCAGGGCTTTGCTGTTGGCTTTGCTGTTGGTTTGGCTACCGTGCATTTTGCCTGTGTGTGCTGTGTTGGAGTAGCAGCAATTAAGCTTTATTTATATGGAGTTTCCCAGCTTGCAGGGGTGGGAAGTGATGGTACGTGGGTGTGAGCACTGCGTGTGAACTTCTCCTCAAGTTTGGGGATTAGCAACATGGGCCAAGCGCCACAGTCTTTTTTGGTCAGGTATTTGAAGGCGGTTTACAGGCTGCATGCGAGTGTAAATGTCGATAGGTCAGCGGTAAACCGAGCCCTGTAACCCAAGCTACTGTTGTACCCAGTCCCAGGGGGGCTGGCTGCATTCTGCTGGGGCTACATTGTTGCATGTGGCCCCAGAGCTTCCAGTCTGAGCTTCAGCAATGGTGTCCTCGTGTCTGAGCAGGGTTGTGCCGATGCTGCGGTGAACTGGGATCTCTTCACCTTGGGAAGGAGTGAGGTGGTGCTGCAGGGAGTCGTTCCATTCCTGCCATGCCATGAGATCTACAGGGAAATAAAAGACTGGGTGCTGCTGATGGCATGGGCCCATCCTGACACTGAGAGGAACCGGGGGTTCGGAGTCCTCTCTGAGTGCAGGTGGCTCCTCTCCAGCCAACTCTTCCTCTTCCAATGGGCTTTATCTTCCTGGTTTGTCCTTTGAAGAGCTAACAAGGTGTATTACCTCCAGACCTCCTTCCACACTTGTGCTTGCAACAAGGTAAAACTGTCTGCAAAGCTTCTGCAGTCTGCAGGGCTCTGAAGGGCTCCAGACTCTCCTCCATAAATAACCCAGATGGGCAGATGCCTCCTTACAGACAAGACCTGTGGCAAAGGCTGGATAGCTCACTCTGGACCCTGGGAGGCTAGCTGTTGAAGGACTTGTCCATCCAGCGTAGCTCAAGGCTGGCATAACCTGGTTATGGAGGAGGACATAAAGCCTGATTGGAGGCTGCTACACCCTCTGATTTAGGGACCACAGTGCTGTGATTTCATACCTTCAGACCTCCCTCCATCTTTGGTCTTCTGGACACCCTGGTGTCCCAGCTCTGTGCCAGCCTTGGACCACTCTTGGAACTCTCAGTTGTCACTTGAGATGCAACTCAACTACAGCAAGACCATCCTCAGCTTGACTACCTCCAGGCATAGGCAATAACATAATGCACAAACTTTCAGCCCCCAGGTCTCTGTCCCACCAGCAAACTCACTGCTTATTGGTAGCTCAAACTTTGCGGTGGCTTCCCTTCTCCTCAGACACTTTGCAAGCCAGAGGTTGGAGTGATGGGCTGGTGCAGGGCATAAGCTGGTTGGCTTATAGTGATTCTGTTTCTTGCCCCCTCATCCCCTCTCAGCCTCTTATGTTCCCATTCTCCCGTTCTGATGCATTTGGGGGAAAAAAAAAGTTGACAAAAGAAATGAATTATGCATAAGGAATTAATTTCCTTGATGAATAGGGACTTACAAACTCAATTGCCATTTGCTTTCAAGGGATGCTTGGGGGAACCGGGGGAGGGAATAAAAGCAGAGCATGGAGTGGAGGGTGAGTGGCTGAGCCTGGAAGAGTTCCTGGCCTTTGAGTGGACTTGGGAAACAGCCCTGGATCATTTAAACCATATGATGGGTCCCATATTCTCATCAACATGTGAGGTTCTTTGTAGTGGTGAAAATCAGGGTGGTAAAGATGCAGCAAATCTAGTAGTGCATCTGTTGGTGAATGCCATCCTTTACTCAGAACAGGAGGAGAAAAGTGCAGGATGGGGATTTGACTATTTTAATGGGTGGGGAAACTGAGGCAGATGTGTACATGTGACTTATTCAGATCAGGTACAGGCCAGGGGCTGACACAGGAGTAGTCCTCAGAGCTCTCGTGCTCCAGAAGTTTGCCTTTTTCCCTTGTGTGTCCTTCCCTCCTGCATGCTGCTGTGTCTTGGGAGCAGAGCCAACAACTGGGAGCACTAAAAGCACTGGAGTGAAGATGCTCTAAAAGAGCCTTCTGGAAACTTTGTCCAGACAGAAAAACTTGCCCCCAAACCAAAGCAAAAAATTCAGATTCCTGATGGGAGGAGAGCATTTGTCAACCCAAGTGATCTGCCTGGCGTCATGCAGATGAGGTCTTGTGCTGTGTGTTCGTGCATGTGGGAAGAATCATCCCTCCCTTAGTGGAGGGATGGGGCAGGTCAGTGTTTTGGAGGAAAAGTCTGCTTGTGATGCTGGTCCCTCTTGGATAGAAAAGTATTTCACCTTGCAAAGCATCAGTGGCATGGGGAACTATGCTGGGTCCTGAGCTCAGCCCTGCATCGGGCAGAATTAATGCTGAGCAGGTCAGCTCAGTGGCCCTATCTTCCCCAAGATCTGTTTTCAGAAAGCTCACATGGCTTTTCCTGATTCACTGCTGCTCTGACCCTGCCATCACCTGTGCAGCTTGGAGCAGCCCTATGATAATGAAAAGCCTCATTGTTCTCAAGAATATCTTCAGGAGAAGGGACTAGGACCTGGGTGAGGAAAATGCTGGCAGTAGTGTTTGGAGATGGAGGAGAGGCTGTGTTGTGCCAGGGGCTGTGCTGAGGCTGAGCTGGGCAGCTGGGCTCCAACTCCTGCAACCATCCTCTCACATTTTAGACATAGTGGATGAGCTCAGCATTGTCTGGTGGTCCTGCAGGTCCAGATCCTGGAAAGGAATCAGGGTGGGACCATCCTGGCCTGGTGTCCCTACAGTCCAGCATCAAAATCAGTGAGCTGTTATAGTTTTCTCCTAGAGCCTACAATTTCCCTACCCATTGCAGCTTGCATATTGCCCTTTAAACGGTGTCAGTAGGACTGATGTACTCATGGACTTGGGATGAAGGTTTGCAAGAGAGCAAAGTCAGGTGTTGCTGGCTGCCTGAGTATTTCTAGAATCAAAGAGGATGGTGAGTGGTGGCAGAAGTTGTGCCAGGTTCGTGTAGCACCATGACATGCCAAGAGCACCGCCTGTGCCTGCACATCAGCCTCGTGGCATGCTGGAGCTGGGTCTTCTTCACTGGTGTGATGAGCCTGATTTTGTGCTGCTAGTTCTTTTCTTCCTGGGGCCAACACCAAACTCAGCAACATCCCCTCAGCATAACTTCATCTTTATCTTTTATTCTCTATCTGTTTGCTCTTCTCCATTTTGAATCAGCCAAAGGGGAACACACTACTGAGAGAGAGCTCAGCAAGCTGCCCCCAACAAGAAGCTCCTCCAACTGGCCCCAACCGGAACTCTCTTCCTCAGGAACTCTCTCCAAACTGATCAGCTTCTTGTTTCCTCTCTCAATCTGGTCGGTTCCTGTTAATATAGCTCTAGCCTCACCCACCACCCCAACCATGATCACCTGGGGGAAGGCAGGACCTCACACAGGTGGCCAGATTCTGTCTGTGGAGCCTGAAACCACTTGGGGAACAAGACATACTGTTGGGTTGTAACTCATCCATAGGTCAACTCCAACTCAGGGCCCACAGCCCAGGCCCCAGCACTTCATTCAGCCCCCTGATCTATGGTTGATTCACAACCTCCATACTACCCCCAAGCACAGAGGCATAGTTTTCCAATTACTATACACACAAATTCTTTAAACAGCGAAGGAAAAACCTTTTACATGGCAGAGTTACCATACATACAAACAGTAACAAGAAATGTGAGAGATTTGGACAATACACGTCTCACCCTGCTCCCCACTTCCCTGTGTTGTCTGCGTGAGGGAGAGGTGTACCCCAGGCAAAGGTAGCATCCCCAAAACCCTGGGAGTAGCTATGCGGAGCTTGGGATTGTGCTGGCCCTCTGGAAGGAGGTGGCATGAGTTCCTCCTGCTGTGGAAGGGAATCGAAGGGACACAAGTGCCTGGGGAAAGGTGGTTTAGTCATGGGAAGGGCGGTTTAATCACTGCTTTTCTTTTCCATCCCCTTCTTGGCCACCCTCCCCTTTCCCGGGCCAAGGGGATCTGCGGGTAAGGGGCTTTGGAAGCTGTCGCTTTGCATTGCGTGGCTGGGGAAAGGTCTCTACCTGCCTTATTTTGTCCCTTTTGCTGTCAGGGCTGACAGTGCTCATGTTTATTTCATCCAGTGTGGCGGCTGTCTCGTTTCCCTATCCTCCGATGTCATTAGCGCGCCGAGAGCAGGCCCTGCAGTGCTCAGCCTAATGAATTCCACTGTGGCTCTTCTCTCCTCACCTCGTTACCAAAGCTCAAGGTGTCAAATTAAACCCGACTGGGAAAAGGAGAGAGAGAACAAGGCACAAAAGGAGGAGTGGAGGGGGAGAACCTGTGTTGTAGGGGTTCCTTTGGTTCTGGGGTTTCCCCTTTTTCCAGCTATTTTTCTTTTTAAGCTGTTTTCTTTGCAGCTTGGGTTTCTCTTTGAGGCTGGACATGTTGTCACACTGGAAAAGGTGACTTTGTCTTTGACACTAGGTCCTCTTCTTTTGGGATGGGAGGAGGGATGTCCTCTTTTTGTCTCTGCTGCAGAGCACATCTCAGCATCCTGTGCCCCTGCTTGGTCTTTTCCATACTATGTGGCCACATGGGAGACAGCAGTGGATGTGAAAGTGCCATTTTCAAAACTAGGTGGCTGTTTCTCAGCTCCTAGTCCACCTCCTGGGTTCTGATCCTAAACTAGGATGAGTTTTGTAAGTGGTTTTAAATGCCAGCTGCCATTCCCCATCTCTGAGAGATGGTGAATTTGGAACGAGCTGCTTACCCATTCTGAGAGCTGGGGCACCAAAATCTACACCAACAGTCCCCTGCCAGCTCCAAGGCCATGCTCTTCTGGGCCGTGTTTTGCTTTTCTTTAGCATTTCTCTCCCCCGGTTTGCACAGCCCCTGGCACAGGAGGCTTGGGGGATCCCCTGCCCTCCGGATCCAGGAAGTCCAACCCTTGGGGGTGGCCAGACCATGGCAGGATACCTGGAGTGATGGCAGCCTGACCTCAGCACCTCCCATGCCCCATCCATCTTTGCTCTTATTGTTTTAAAATAGTTTTGTAACATAATTTATCTCCTCATGGATGGGCTTTTTCATTACGTTGGTTACTACAGCTGTGGTGAGCATATTAATTATGTTCCATGGCGGAGTATGCGTCAGCAGTGGGGAAGGAGGGGAAGAGGGGTAGCCCCGTCCACCATGGACTGTTCTTGTCATCCCACCGATTTGGGGTGACTGGAGGCTATGCCAAGCCCCCAAGAGGTGCCCGGTATCTGTTGGAGACCAGAGAAGGAGCCAAGGGGGATGGGCACCAGCCTTTCTAGGATGTTGGGAAGCTGGGGCTGTTTTGCACCCCGGGTTTGGCATCTTGAGACCACTGGTGGGTGCTGCTGGGAGGATTTGGCTTGGAGAGCACAGGCCTGGGTGACAAAGTGGCCCTGGAGTCCTCCAATAACCTCCTGTCTCGCAGCCCTCACTGGACCTGAAGCTGTAGTGGTCTGTGGTGTTTGTTTTTGCTTTGCCTTGTTTGCTGGGAGGGGGATGCATGGTGAGAAGTGGGGAGAGGTGCCAATCCCTCTGCATGGGACTGAACAGCATCGCTGACTGCCTGGGGAATGTGGTCCCCCAGCCTGGGGAGCAGATCAGAGACCTCAGACGTGCTCCAGTGCTCATACCAGCGAATTTTAAATGAAAGGAAGAAGACACAGAGGAGGGAGAAGCCAGATGTGGTTTTCCTCTCCTTGCTGGAGGAGCGAGTGCAGGATGTGGGGCCCAGTGCAGGATGTTCAAGCAGACCTGCTCAGGCTGTGGACCCATGGCCTGGAGCTGTGGCTTATGGGAGTGGCTTTTAACCCTGTGTGGGTGGCCGGGACGCAGTTTGGTGTGCTGGGAGGTGAGGAGCAATTTCACATGCAATTGGAACTGCAAAGGGAGAGTGGAGAGAGGCGTGATTTAATCACCTCAGCTGGCCCTGGGCCAAGACCACCAAGGTTCAACACCTCTCCATCACAGGAGATGCCGGGGGAGTATTAATTGGCATAATTTCATCAGCCGTTTGGCGCTTCATGTTGTGTTGTCCATGCAGTGTCCCAGTGCTCTGAGCTGAGAAGATTTTGGGGAGCTTTGAGGCTTTTCTGGAAAGCAGGTGAAAGCCACTGGCCTAGGTGGCTCCTGAGGCCATGGTATGGTGCTGGGGTCAGTGGAAGGGTCTCCAAAACTGCCTGCCTGAAGATGAGAAATGCGATCCTGGTGGGTTTTGTCTGCAGCTCCTGGTGCATCAACCACTTCCTCAGCAGTTTGACACAGGGGTTGAATGGGTGTTTGAAGCCCAGCCCAAATGTTTCCCTTGCCTGACCCCACTTGCTTCTTGAGAGGGACTTGGGACCAAAGATGCTTCAGAGGCAGGGCGCACCTCTCTGGCAACACTGGGCTTGCCAGCTGCCGTGTTTTGCATGGGTCTTGGTGAGCTCTCTGGACTAGTAAAACACTGAAGATCTGAAGAGGAGTTAAGTGATGGAAAACTTGCTGAAGGGGCAGTCTGTGATAAAGTAGAAATGTTTTCCCTGCACTGTCCTGAAGAAAGGCAAGAGGTAAGAAAGGAAAGCATGCCCTCTGATAATACTCTCTGGTTAAAGGCTCAGCCCATGAGAACAAGTGACTCCCTGTGCTACAGAAAGGGGTAAGTGTGGCCTAAAATGGACTCAGTGTGAGTATCAATCTGGTACATGGAGAGACTGCAGCTTTTCCCAACCATGGGAGGCATTGAAATGCAGTCAGGTCACCTTGATTTGAGTGGTTCATATCGTGTCCTCTCAGTTGGCTGGTTATAGTGCGACTGTCTCCTCTGACGACCTGGGAGATAAAAGGCTCGTGTGACCTGAATGGCCTCATTTATTGGGAAAGCATGAAGGTGTTGCATGGCAAGTACCTGTATGATGCAGGTATCTCTGGGGGGTTTGGGCTGGCTATGCCAGGCTAGGCTGAAGGTGCACCCAGCCAAGCTACCCTTGTTACCAAGGTCTGGTGGCAGCTGCCAGGGGAAGGAGCAAAAGGGACAAGTCAAGAGTAAAGTACCCCTTCACTGGTGTCCCTCCCAAACCCCAGCAGTGAGCAGCAGTAGACCTGGCAGTGCTCAGCACAGATTCCCTCACCCAGCTGGATGGCTTTTGTTTTGCTCTGTGTGTAAAGCTGCTTGTGTGGCAGGGGAACAGGTCTCCCTGCACCATGCCTCAGTTTCCTCGTCTGGGCAGAGAGGTTGATATGTGTTTGCTCCTGCTTTGCAGTGTGGTGGAGACAAGTTCATTCAAGCACTTTGAAGTCCTATAATGAAAAGCACAGGAGAAGGACAGAGGCTTATTAATTGTTGTTGAGAATTATCTGTCAGTCCTGTATGAGGAACTGCTGGCTGAATTTCTAGTGTCTGCTCTGTCTAGGAGAAGACAGTGACAGTACTGAGACAAGGAAAGTGGGGCTGTCACTCCCATGGAAATCAGTCCTGCAGGCTGAGATCCTCCAGGTTTATACGAGCAGTATATCCAGGTTGTGATGGGAGTTAAGGATCTGTCCTGGTGCATTGCTGGGGAGGCCTGGTCAGCCTTTGCTTTTGGGCACCAGTGGAGCCATCAATGTGCAGACACTGGTTGGTTGGTGGTGGCCTTCCTGTTCAGGGAAGAAGCTGCAAGCTGGGCTTTGGGTACTTGACGTTCCTGTTAACGCCAGCCTGTGGGAGACTTAAGATGCACATCTGTTGGCAATAATGGGCAGTTGTCATTGCATGTGCAAAACTGATGGCTCTTTGGGGTGACAGATTTGTACCTGACCAGTACCCACACTCAGTTACCCAACAAGCCTCTTCAGAGTGCTGAAACCTAAGTTTCTCTGCAGCTATTAGACCTGTGCTGGAGCAGTGATTCACATCTCAGCTGTCTTGCGCTCTGGTTTCATTCACACACATCTTGGGGTCCAAAGCTCTGCTGGATAGGCCATCGGGGTAGGAGTTGTGGCTGCAGAGCTTTCTGGGCGCTGGTGTCCATGTTTGTGATGCTGCCCAAAGAGCCTGTGTCCCTTATGACTTGAGGAAGGAAGCACAGACTCTTCTTGGAGAGTTGTCGAAATGGAAATTACTGGGGGACAGACAAAGCTTTCTGCCCTCAAGCCAGCAAATCGTCACCTTTGTGCTTTCACCTTGTTGAAAGGCTGTAACACTGGCTTGTCTCATAGGGTCTGACCCTTCTAATGGGGTGGTTTGTCTTGCTCAGTGTGAAGCAGCTTAGAGTGAATTTGGTGCTGGGAGCTTGACTGTTAAGATGATAATTGTTCATAGCTTTGAAGCAGGGAGATCTCCATTCTCTGAGGCAGAGGCAGACAGGGAAAGCAGGAATACTCACTGGTGACAAGTCTTTGTGGGACAGGACAGTGAAGGCCACAGAGAACCAACTGACCTCAGACATCGTGTGTGGGTGAGCACTGACCTGTGATCAGAGCCTGGCTCTGCTGAAATGCTTCCTTCCTCCCTGGATGCTGCTGTGCATCCCTATCCGCCACTCCTGCCAGGCTCCAGGGTGCTCTTCTGCTGTGGCTCAGGCTCTCCCAAGCTCGTCTCCTCATTTGGTGATTGGTGAGAGCCTTGACAGCCATCTCCTTTCCTCAGCACCATCCCGTGCTCTCCAGCCTCTGCCATGACACTTAACATCTTTCTTGCAGATGAATTTGGCAGTGCCAGGCCGGGCTTTCTTGCAGTGTGGCAACAACTACGGCTCCCAGCTTGTTAGACTGAAAGAATGTGCCGTTTTAATTAATGATATGTAAATATCCTTGAATGGGCCGCATTTGCATATTAAGAGAGATTTGCAGAATCTGCGGAGTAATATATTTTAATTAAGGATTAATTAAAAATAATGGGAATTTCATTTCGCCTGGCAGAATCCGTTTAGATCTTTGCACACGTCTGCTCAGGAACCCGGTCGGAGCGCGCTGCCAGTGCCGTGGTCCGCAGCTGGGGCTGACCGCCAGTGCCGCTCCTCTCCCGGCTGGGTCCCGAAACTGCCAGTGGAGCCAAGTGATGGGTTGCCTTGGCCACACAGCCTGGCTGTGGGTTTTTGGACTGTTTTTTGATATTCTTTATGGCAAAATAAGCAAATGGCTGTGAGACACGGAACACTAGTTGTGTTGGCAATTATGTTAATAGCATGCTATTAGGCTATGATTCTATATGAGCAATTGGGGAGAAGAAATGCCTTACTGAGAGAGAATGATACAACAGACGTCTGTCTTATTGATATAGCTCCAGAGGAGCTTTCTGCGTAATTACACTCGGCCACTTTTCAGAGGTGGGGGAAAGGCTGTGGCCACAGGATGGAGAGGAGAGTGGCCCCCTGCACATGCCTGCATCTGAGGCAGGGATGCATCAGGATGCCCTCGTGATGCTCCCACAAGGGATTTGGTACCTGTCTGCAACGGGCTGAATGTCCAAGTATCTTGCAGGCTCTTTGTTGTGTTGCTCCAGGTGGCCTTTCAAAAGGGATGTGTCCTGCATTGGTGGCCAAAGGGCCACTGGAGAGCTCTGGGGACCTTAGCTGGACCCCAGGCCTTGGTTACATGAACCGTTGTGATGGAGAGCATCACACATACACAGTGGGTCGTCCCATGGCTTCTTTTGGAAAGCTGGCGTGACCAGGCCATGACAAGCAGATAGAGAGCTGGCTGTGGTGGGACAGGCAAGGAGCACGGGGGCTCTTGAAGGATTGAGATGGGTGGGGAGCAGGGTAAGGGTGAAGGTGCTGGTCCCTCCATCCCATCCACCTTTTCCTGGCGCTAAGCTGACTGCAGCATATTGAATGCAAATGGAGAAAATGCAGTTTGTGGTAAGTGTCCGCTAATAAATAACCTCCGAGTCTTCTCCCTATCAGGCAGTGACATCCTGCATTTCTCTTCCCTGCCGCACCAGCCCAAGACATTTAATGATGTGGTGCTCCTTACAGGATGTGCCGCCCATGCTAAATATCTCCAGCCTTCACAAAATGGTGGGCAGAGAGCCCTGCCTGGCTCTGGCACCCTGTGCCTCTCCCCTGCAGCCCTGGGCAGAGAGGTTGGTGGTGGCAGCGGCAGCAGTGTGGCATCCATCCCCCTCCCCATCCCCAGTGCCAGGCACAGAACCCTCCACCGTGGTCGCTGGAGGATTTCATTAACTGCATGAAGTAAAAAATAATCAATTTCAGATGTTCCCAGTGTTTGTGGTAATGGTCTCTCTAACCATTCTGATTAGCCAAGTGAAATGGAATTTTTCTTTTAAATTACAGTGCGTTGACATTAAATATAGGCAAACTTTGTGTGTGTGAGGGGGAGGGGACAGGCTTTTTACATCCATTCCTGTCCTTCTCTCTCCTCGTCCATCACGTGCCTTGTCTTTCCATCACCCCCTCCCCAATCGTGTCAAAATCTCCAGTGACTTCATTCTGCTGGCCACCAGACTGGGATTTGTTTGTTTGTTTTCTCCTGGGCTTTGTGAAATGTTTCTGGGGGTTTTGAGCTGGTGAGGATGCATTTTCCCCTTTTTAAAATAATTTTGGGTTTTTTTGTTTTTAAAATGTTTTGCACAGTGTTTTGGGCTGGGAGCAGTGCTGCCACCAGGCTGGGCTTCCTCCCCCCCATCCTCCTGGTTTCTTCCCTCCATCCTCTTGGCCAAGCGTGCAGTTTCGCTTTGGTTTTGCCGCTCTCCCTTTTTGCTTTCCGGTTTCCTTTCGGCGTCCTGCGTGGCGCAGTCCGCAATGAAATCAATAGCGAGAGCCACGGTTGTGCCTTGGGGAGCAGGCTGGGCTCCTTCCTCCTCCAACCCCTCCTTGTATCCACCTCCCCTTCCTGCAGTCCTCTTCTTTCCCCAGGCTGAATATTTTAGACTCCAAACAAGCCCGCAGCAGTCCTTCCATGATTTTTTTTTTTCCTGCTTCTTATTTATTTTTCATGAATTTTTCCCCCTACCTTCCTTTATTCCCCCTCTCACCGGCGCGTGGTGGTGGCTGCAGGCGGGCGCCAGTACGATGCAGCCCAGCCTGGGCTTTTGACTTCTCCTTTTGATAAGCTGTCATCCCCTGGCCCTGCGCGGGGATTTGATCAGAGCGCTCTTCGACCCCGTGGAAGACATTAAACACCCTCCCAGACCCTTTTCTCTGTCTCCATCTCTGAACCTTTCACTCTCCTTTAATGAGAATTTCTCCTAATTATTTCAGTGGCTGCAGCACAGGGACCGCAGTGTAGTTAGATCTTGATACCGGGACGTGACTGTTATGCTGATAAAGGCAAAAGATCAATAATTTAGGCCCTAGCGTTAATGGCAGAGCTGAGAGCTTAAGTGTCTGTATTCAGGTTTAGTCCTGCAGGTTCCTGGGGTATTAATGATTTCCAGAGGAATTCCCCCCACCTTTCCCTTTCCTTGTGCTGCTGTTGCTTTTTTCCCAGTCCTGTCTC
Source organism: Brachypteracias leptosomus (assembly GCA_013401335.1). Lineage (NCBI taxonomy): Eukaryota > Metazoa > Chordata > Aves > Coraciiformes > Brachypteraciidae > Brachypteracias > Brachypteracias leptosomus. The sequence goes on along the minus strand of VYZX01001589.1, from coordinate 117,786 downwards.
TTTTTAAAAACCCTCTCTCCTTTTTTTATTTTATTTTTTGGATTGGTTTTTTTTTTCATTGTTTCCCTCCTCTGCATCCATTCTGCTTTGCTTTCAGGTTTCTCCTGAATTGCCCTTACACAATTCATCTGGGGATGTGGTGGTGCCTTAGAAAGCAAAGGGAGGGAGGGAGGGAGGAGGACTTGGGGTGGGGGCAGCATTGAAGTGAGGAATTTAAAACATGACCCATTTCTTTCTGTTTTGCTTTGGAGAGTGCAGGATGGGCCCCACTTGGGTGGCAAGCAGCATGATTGTGGGTTGGATTGCCTTCAGCTGGAGCTGGAGGTCTCAATCTGAGATGGAGGTGCCATGTAGTGTGACAGTACAGGTGGGGTTGCCTTCAGCCCTGTACAAGATCATGCCCCAATTGCCCACACCATCCCCCCTGCCACCGTGCCCATGGATGCATGTGGAGGGGGAAGACCCCCCTGAGCATGAAACACTGCTGTGCTCTGTTTTCTTCTCTCTTCTTCCATGTACACCTGCCAAACCCACAGTGGAGCCCCTCTGCCTCTGCTCTGCATCCTCACAAACACATTTTTGCTGCAAAAAATCATGTCCCTGCCCTTGAAGGGGGCTACTGGCAGGGGAGCGGGGGACATGTGCTGCATGTCCTGCATGGAAGATGCTCCAGCATCATGATCCCTTACTGCTTTCCCGCCCTTTTTGGAGAGGTCCGGTCACTGCTCGGTGCAGGGCTGGGTTTGCCCTGAAGGTGCTAGGCTGATGTGGGGTGGGATGGGGAGCAGGAAACACATCTGCCAGAGATCGCAGTGCTGTGTGCTTCTTCCTTCCCAGTGCTGTCATCCATCTGCCTTCTTTCCTCTGGGTCTCCTCCCCCAGGCCAGCGCATCTGAGCCTACCTGTGACTGTCCAGGAAGTGTTTGCAGGCCCAGGGCGGAAAGGGGAAAATTTTGAGAGAAGAGAGAGAGGGGTGGGAAACATTAACCAGTTTTCTAATGAGTCATAAGCACTTTCCTCCTTGTTGTTTTGTTTTTTTTTCTGAGCCTGTTAGTACTTGAGGATTCAGGAAATACTGAGTTGATCTGAAAGAAGATGACAAATGATGAAGGGAAATTGGGGGATAAAGACTGTTATTTAGCCACGAGGAGCCCTGGCTGGGAAACACTGCTATGTGCATTAGTTGGTTGGTGGGAATTTTGCCTGGGTTAACTCTGTCCTGAGTAGGAGAAAGAGGCTGAGGGTGTGTGGATTTTGTGGCTTTTTGGTCCATTTGGTGCCCCAGGCTGTCCTTTGCTGCAAAAGGAATGGGAAGGATTTCTTCGGAGCTGCAGAGCATCCATTTCCTCCGATGCTCTGGGTCTCTCCTGAGATTCACTGCCCCTCCAGCTCAGCATTGAGCTCACCAGCCCTTCACTGCCATCCCCTGTCCCCAGTCTGGGCAGGAATTGGCAGAGCATTCTCTGTCCTAGCAGTGTCAAGAAGCATCTCATGTCTTGAGTGCTACCCAAGAGAAGCTGGAAATACTGATTTGTGTTTTCTAAGGATGTCTTAAGCAATGGGGGAAACCCCCCTGTTGAGGCTTGGTCTTTCCTGAAGATCAGCACTGCTCTGTGTTGTGCTTTCTTTTCTGGTATTGAATGCTGTGAGCCTCAATCTCTCCCAAGACTCCTGGAGCTTTGAAGGGAAAAAATGACCAAAAAATGAGAGTATCTCACTGAGAAGAAAGCTGGCAGTACTGCGAGTGCCAGCGAGCTCTTCCAGCTGCAGAGCAGAGATATCTTCTGGTTTCTTCCCTTTCTTTTGCTAGCAGCTGAAGGGCCACACTGGCATCCAAGGGATGATGGCATGCTCCTTCCTATACCCCTGGCTTTGCTGGGCTTGGACAGGCAGGGGCTTGGTGAGCAGTCCTGCAGCTCCACAGTCCAGCTGACTCCTCCCAGCTGGCTCGCCTTGGCAGGGCTAGCCAGGGTATCAATTAGTTTCAACTTGGTGTAGTCACTGAAGTATAGAAATATAGCTGATGACATGTGGGGAAAACATCTGGACAGTGCAAAAAGGGCTTGTTGGCTTTTATATGATGGCATTACTTGGGGTTGGGAGTGAACAACCTTAAAAGCAGATTTTATTTTTAAAGAACAAAAAGATGTTTCAGTGCTGCCTAGTTCCATGCTGCTTATAAAAATGCATGTTTATGTATGAATGTGTGTGTATACATATATCTGTATATGCATAGAAATAATGGCACATACAGGAATGCAGATGTGGGATGATGGGAATCTGAGCTGCTGACCTGGTAGATGCAGGCTCTGTTGTAACATACTTCAGGGAGTAAGAGAGCCTCATGGTTACATTTCTTCATGCAAAGTAAGGCCCATGTGTCCTGAGCCCAAATCCTTTCTTTGATTATTGAAAAAACAGAGACCAGCCTTTCTGAAAAAGTGGCCATACAGGACCCAGGGCCAGTTCCCTGGTGTCACATACAGGTGGTCATCTCCTGTATTCAAGGCAACCAACTTGAGCACTGTCTTCGAGGTCACTTTGGCTTTCCTTCTTGCTTTTTCTGGTGGATCTCCATTTATTCTCCTGAGCAGGAGATAACACAGTCACCTGATATTCCTGCCTGAGTGTTTCCCAGTTGGATTATGTGTTTACACCCAGGTGTCTGTATGCTAAATTCAGTTGACTTTAGTGGGATCTTCCTTATCCAAGGCTGCCCGAGGATTTACTAGGCTTGGTTAGGAGGTTGATTTCTGGATGCTCTGGGTTTAGGCTGTGTGGGTTGAGTATTTGCAGAGCTTGTCTCAGCCAGCTTTAGAGAGGAGAGGACTTTAAGGGCAAATATAAGTAGCTGTAGGTTTTTCTAGCCACCAAACTGGTGGTGAAGTAGGGAAGGATTTCCAAAAGCTCTGCCGATATTTGTTGTGGGTAGCCCTGGGGAGCAGGTATTTGTATCTGAAGTGTTAATAGGGAGACTGAATTGAATCGTGCATGCTATTGGGGGAGCGGTAAAAGCCATTTACAAAAGAAGCCAAGAGAAGATCAGTAGAAATGCACACAAACCCTAAAAGTCCCAATGTGATGCCTGAATAATCGCCCATTTGTCTGGGAAAAGAGATTAATCCAGCCAGGGTTCAGTTTAACAGGATTATTGAACATGGAGGGGCGGCAGAGGAAGGGAAGGCTCTTCCATACAGCTTCAGACCATGGATCTTTCTTTTCTGATGGCCCCAGCAGGACAAGGAAGCTTCAGGAGTTGGGTTGGCTTTGCTCAATGGGTGAGCTGTAGTTGGACAAGGAGCTCTTTGAGGTAGAAACCATACCTGATGGTATGTGCTCCTTGTGGGGAGCTGAAATTGGAAATTTGGCGATTTTGAACCTCATCACAAAGAAATACATATTTCATCCAACCAACAGTATGAAGTCCGACTGCGTCTCCAAGGGGACTGCTGTCAGGTCAGTTGTGTCCATTGCGATGCTACTGGAAATATCTGTCTTTGGAGAAGTCCAGACAGAGTTGTGGGAGGAATTCTCGGGATGGACGTAGACCTTCATCAGCCTCTGATGAAGGGCAAGGAAGGAGCTTCAGTTGGGGCTGGATTAACCATTGAGTACCAAGGGGCAGTCCTGCCTCCTGAAGCACCTGATGTTGATGAAAACCCTTTCGTTGGGATCGTACCCCAAAAGGTGTTTGGGGACAAGATATTTCCTGTCCCTCAGTGCTTGGCTGCCTTGTGGCCCCAGTCATGGCAATTATCCTGTCTTAAGCTCCTTTCTAGGTATTAATATATTTTCTTCATAAAGCAGCTTTTTACCCTTAAAAATGTGTAGATAAGAAGGGAGACAGTGCTGCTGCCTCTACAACATCTCCACAAAGCAGATCACACAAAATAAAGCAAAAGGAGAAATGTTTTTATGGCATCACTTGCATTTATGCAGAGCTAAATGGGAGTGTGTGTGTGTGTCTATGTCTCTTTGTGTGTGCTTTGTAAGATAAAGCAACTGCAGTCTCTCTACGGCATTCCCAGAGAGCTGCTGATGTTGTCAGATACTGTAACTTCTTTTAAGTCTACCTTGTGTAGGGGATCTTGCGTATTTGGTGACTGGAAAAAGGAGGAGGAGAATAAAAGTGGAGGAAAAATCAAAGGGGTGGCTGTGGCTGTCCCAGTGTGTGCTGTCTCCCTCCCCATCCTCACCTGCCTTGGCTCTTCAGGTGAATATTTGCTAGTCTTTTGATGGAACCTCTCTCTTTTTTGGAAGGGGGTGAAATGTGCTGGAGCTCCTCTCTTTCTTTTGGGTAGTGGTGAATGTGTTCATGGAGGGGAGGGATAAGCAAACTCCTTGGCATTCACATAAACAACACATCGCTATTTCATAAAGGCATCATTTTCCTATTTTGCTGTTTCTGTGCATTTTAACCCATAGAATATTTGTAAAAAGCTTTTCCACAAGCAGCATCTCCTCTCACAGATTTATGAAAGTATTAAAAATGGGTTGTCTTTCCAACTACCCTTTCTCCAGCCTGTCCTGCTCTCCTCCACTGTGCCGCAGGACTCTGTGTCCTTTTCCAGAATGTACTTGCTTCCCATTTTCCCACTCCCATATGCCCCCATGCTCCATCCCCAGCCCCCCTTGCTTCCTCTGCTGCACAGTTTCTGCCAGCTCCATTTATTCAGCAGTGCATGTGAGGAACCAAGGGCCAGGAATAGAGAGAAGACCCAGCTGCCTGCATCCATACCTGCGTTTCCCCAGGGAATGCTGTGGGCATTTTCTCATGTATAGCCTGTATACTTCTGAAACCCCATTGAGGGGTGCAGGCTACCAATGAGCAAATCTGCCTAAACAGTTGAAGCCGGGAGCTGGCTACAGGCATTACCCCAGCTTGCTTTGGGAAGAGGTACGTGTGATGGGTCCTCACCAGCACATCCTACTTCCTGTCCCTGCAAGACGTAGGGCTGAGCAGGCTGTTTTCTAAGCGAGGTCTGGCTTTTGGTACTGGACTGAGAATTCCTCATCTTTAAGAAACTGTTCTGAAGCACCACCCTGGGAAAAGCACTGCTTTTATCCTCATTTAACATGGTGGAGCTGGTGGGCTGAGGAGTCGTGAAAGACCCAGGAGTCTTCCAGCACAGATGTCCTCCTTCCATCTCAAGCATGTCCTGTGTGTGGTTCATCATAGCTACCAATACTCATTGGAGCCTGTATTTCCCACCATAGGCTGGGAGCCTTTCTCTGACAATACATGGGATGGCTGAAGACTGCACCCCAAGGCAAGGAGCCAGGTAGAGCCACCCCTTTCCTGTCATCTGGTCCTTCTTGAGTCATTTAAATAGTGAATAAGCTCCAGCAGGCTCTGCAGAAGGATGAGGTTGAGGCTCTGCTTGTCCGTCGTTTCCCCACGCCAGGGCTGTACTGAGCCAGGGATGAATGATTGGGACTCAACAAAGTGTTTAAACACCAGAATTGAAATTAATGTCCCCTCATTGCTGGTGAGGCTGCCAATACATTACAGCAAGCACCTTCCCAAAGTGAAATGAATGTTTGTTTATCCTCATGAAATATACATCAAAACATGTTGGTGGGAGAGGCCACTAATGAGGGACAAGGCTGTCTCTCCGTTAATTCCCGGCTGGGGGTGGACACCGCTCCTCTCCTCTTTCGTTCCTGTCTGGGCTTTATTTTTGAAGCCTAACCTGTCCGCAGCTGTGTATCCAAAAGCATTAATATGGCTTTAATGAAAACTCTGGTTGATCTGTCCAAAGATATTGATGAGTGGTCCTCAATCGTATTAATCTTCTCATTGTGGGAGGAAATGAAGGCAGCAAGCGGGTCTGTCAGGTGCCATGGGAGGAGGAGGGTGAGCTGGGAGCAGGGACAGTCACTGCCGCCTGGCCTTGCCTCCAGGATTGCACCTTCTGCCTCGGGTTGATTTCTTCAGTTTTTAGGTCCTTTTAGAAACTGAAAACAAGGCGGCCGCCCCTCAACTGGACTGTGAGCTGCAGTTCCAGGCTGGTATTTAACATTCAAGTCATTAAGTTTCCACCAATAAATCCATTGCTGTTAATTATATTGAAGGGGCTAACGATCCGTCAACAATATTCCGCCATCGATTTCCATTCGCGTCGAATGGCCACCTCGTCTTCAATCCCTGCCGGGGTGTGTTTTGGGGGGATCCCCCCCCCCTTTGCAGCCTTTTCAGTAGCGTGATGCCCCTGCCATCCCCTTTTCCCCAAGCACAGGCTGCTCCTCAATAGGAACATGCTACACTTCTTTATGGCTTATGGCAAACTGCCTTGATTACTTCTACTGTTGTACCCATTATGTGAATTAAATATGTATTCAGTTGCATGCTGCTTGCGTTGTTATTGCAGGGTGACATATGGTAGTGACTCAATTAGAATGAAACTAGCATTAGATAACCCTTCTGATTACATGCATCCCAGCCCGCTCGGCAGCCTGGCTGCTGCTGCCACCACCACTGCTTTGCCTGATCTCCCGTTATCAGCGAGCTGCGGGTTTCATTAGCCATTATTGTCTCCAGAGGTGGGCTTTAGGCAGGAGCACAGCAAGAGGCCACGCAGGATAAGGCCATGGCCTGTGGGGGCTGCTGCAGTGCCCACAGCTGAGCTGGCCCCATGGTGTCTTGCAGGTGAGCTGAGGGAGGGATGCTCACAGTGGTGCTGAGGTGCTTGCAGGGATGCTCGCAGCAATGCATTGCTTTCATGCCAGGCCTTCCCCCATGGCTTTCCATCACAGCCCTCTTTACCTTTCCTCGGCAGTAGCACTTGGGTTTTTCAGAGTCCAGAAATGCCTGGGCTAGGGGACCATCCGCCAAGTTCCAGCCAGGCATGTTTTGATGGGCAGGCCCTTGCAAGCAGCCATTCACACCTGGGTGAATCTCACAAAGTTGGGGATGTCCTCAAAGCAGCAACAAAAAGGGCTTAAGCTTGGTTTGGTAGACAGCTGCTCCTGACTTTGGTAAGCAGCACCAAGCTTTCTGTAAAGGAAGGGGATCAAATGGGTGTTTTTTTTGTTTTCCTGCCTCTTTCTCTGTGTAAAGCAAGTGCCTGGTGAGGAATGTCTTGATAGGAACCAGGCATTGTTGCTGCTGCATGGTGGTTGGAGGTTGCAGGGTGGCGATGGGTGGCTTTGGCACTGCTGCCCTCTGGTGCACACGCTGGCTGCTCCCTGGGGAGCTGAGCCTGGGGTGCTGTGGAGGGCTGCATATAAGGAAAGGATTTTCTGCTTATAGAATCATAGAATGGTTTGGGTTGGAAGGGACCTTCAAAGGTCATCTAGTCCAACCCCCCTGCAGTCAGCAGGGACATCTTTAACTAGATCAGGTTGCTCAGAGCCCCATCAAGCCTGGCCTCCTCAGTTCCCTTCTGCAGTGCAGGAACCAGCCCAAATCTTACATTTCTTGGAGCTAGAAAGGATGGATTTCCCTGCCCCTATGCACCCCTGCTTCTGTCATTTCCTGCCATCAGAGGACTCCGCTGCAGGCATGAGCAAAAGATGCTGCTGGTCCTGTGAGTGAGCCTCCAGCCTTAAATTTTGGCAGCAGCAAACCTGGAAGGTTTGGTGATTCCACACAACAGCCAAATTTGCCAGTACCCTGGCATTGTGTCTCCTTGGTCTGGGGAATAAATAAAACAAGTAGTGATCCCTCCCCACTGCTCCCGAACCCGTCGCCTTTATTTTATAGCTTTGTGAACTGTTTGTCAGCAAATCCTGATGCAAAAGTAAATAGGAGATGGATTAATTATATAAACATGATTGGATTGCAGAAACAAATCTCAGCCTGTGAACCGTTTGCGAGCGTTGCTCTCCAGGGGCTGCTCTCCAGTCATGCTGTGATCGGGTCCCAATGGCAAGTTTCTCCTCTCCTGTTGGGCAAAGGGAGGGTTTTTTTATAAATCAAATAACAACAGCGATCAGCGAGCAAATAACACACTTCTGGGTGACAGGGCTTAGCTAAATACAAATTTTATCTGGGTACGTATATAGCTATTGAGGGGGATAGTTATGAATGGAAAATAATACAGCTTGACAAAAAAAATGCATTTGTGCTTTTTTTCACATCAAAGCTTGGAGTTCGCTCTGCACCTTTCAGTGCTCCTTAATTCTTTTTATTTCTGTTGCGTGTTCTCTTGTGAGCGTGGCTGTGTGTGGGGGGGGTGTGTACACGTGGGCCTGCCTGCACATTATGCTGTCAGGCCTCTGCGGGAAGCTTTATTCCTGCCTTTGCGAGTGGGAAGTTTCTTTTCGCAGCAGACTAAAAGCCCTTCCCAGTGGAGAATCAGGAGTCTGTTGCAAAGATAGTTGCTCTGGAGTTCTAATCCTTGAGCTTATTCAGGATGGTAGCCCAAATCCCATTAGTGTCCTTTTCTGGCTTAGGATTTTCTGAGCGGCTCTAGGGGCTTTGCAGCAAAGCCCGGCTTGTGGTGCAGAGGACAGGCAGGGTCTGCCAGGGAGCCCAAACTGCAGTGGGTGCCCCATGAGCTACCCCTCTCTGGGGGAGTCCTTGAGACAATGCTCAGGTGCAAACATTGTCCATCTCCAAATATCTCCAAATTTCGGATGCTTGTCAGAGGCCAGTGCTGGTGTTGCTCGGAGGTCCCTCCCGCCGAGGTGATGCTCTCTATTGCAGGGAGTCAGAGCACACAGTTCATTTCCAAACCCAAAGCTTTTCTGGTTGCTCGGTGTGTTTTGCTCCTGGAGCAGAGTTCTCAGGGTGAGCTGGCAGGGGTGGCATGGGGCTCTCAGAGCAGGATCTGTCCCTTTATTGCTTGCCTTGCTATCGCTTGTGTTGCTATCGGCTAGAAAACAGTCAGATCATACAAATGACTGACAGCAGCCAGCATCAGCCCGTGGCAGGTATATAAACAAAAGAGGGAACGGTTTTCTGCTTGCTCTTTTTTTTTTCCCTTTTATTTATTTTTTTAATTTCTTCTTTCTTATTTTTTTTGACTTGAAGGAGTCATTGAGATGCAGGGTGGTGTAGCCCCACACACCTCCCCATCCTGGGCTGGTGGTGGCCCTGTGTCAAGCTGCAGGGTGTCAGCTTGATTTCAGAGCTGCTTGACACAAAGGGACAGGGGAAGTGAATAACTGGAGGGGGCTGCAAGGGTGGTTACCTACGCCCCATGTTTTTGTAGTTCTCCAAATCTCCTCCTCCAGGCATCCCCTCTGGCCCTCACATGTGTTTCCTCATCTTTCTGCCACATCCCTGCCAGCTTCCATAAGCTGCCTGGTAAGCACAGCCCCCAGATCTGCAGGGCTCTCAAGGGCTGTGTCTCTCTCCAATTGATTGGAAAAGTTCTTGTGCATGTATTTATTTATTGTCGTCTTTTTTTTTTTTCCTCTCAATGAAAAATAGCACCTGAGCAGGTCTATGTCAGGCCTGCACTGCTCAGGCAGAAGGCAGGTGAGCTTGCAGGCAGCGACTTAAAATGAACACCAATATAATCCTATCAAGGAAAAGCAAAAATATTGAAAAGAAGTAGAGTTTTTCTGCTTGATTTTCACTTTCTAAAGTGCCAGGCAATTTCTTGACATCATTATTATTGTTATTATTATTATTTGCTGGCAATACCTATTTGGGTGCGGTTCCCTTTCACCCTCTCTAGGACTGGGTGCTGCTACAGAACAGAGCAGGCAAATCCCAGAGCTGTGGCAGCCCGCCTGATTTTGGCTCCAGGGAATTTCACGAGAGTGAAAGGGGATGGAAGGCACTGTGAGGCCACTAAGCTATGAGCCAGAGTGGATTATTAAGTGGATTAGTGATTTCTGACCAGGAGCTGGTGTGGAGCAGATGGGGTTTTGCCTACCGCTGCAGTGGGGGTTATGGTGGGCAGTGGTGGGTTGAATCCTCCATCTCCGTGAGCTGCAACCCCTCTCCCTCTTGCTGCCAAGCCTCTGCTCCCCAAAATATCCTCTGCAAGCACTGTCCAGCCCATTCCCACCCTTGGTTGCAGACAACTGCCTGCCTGCATGCTCTCACCCTTGGCTGGTGGAGGCAGAGCCAGCGTTGAAGGGGAACTGGGGTATGGTCCCCTGCCTCCTCCTCCTCCCCTAAGCCACATTGTCCCAGAGTGAGAGGGGTGGCAGGGTGGGGGCAGTGGGCTCATGCCCTGCTCATCTCTGAGGGTCTCCCAGCCCTTCCTTTGGGTGGGGAGGAAACTCCAACTCTTGTCTCTCTACACATTACATCCCTGCACCTTTTTCCCCCTTTCTTTCTCACTGACCTTTTTTTGTCCCCCTTCCTTTCCCTTTCTCAAAAAAAACCCTAACAAAAAAACCCCACAAAAAATAAAATAAACTCCCAGCAGAAAGCAAGCTGTGATACTGTCGGGCCTGGTGTTGATGTTATTTATTTTCCTCAGTTGCTGCTCTGGAAGCCTGGAGTTGACAGAGCGGTTTTGTAGAATAGAAACATTATAGACTGTTACTGTCAGAGTGTTAAATGTGATGGATAGAGAAATACAGGGGAGGGAGGGGACTTTACACTAGCCATGTCTGCCAGCGAGGGTGCTCATGGGAGAATAAACCAACCGCATATAAGAAATGAATGAGGTAATGTGGCGGGAGGTAATGGACTCTTGCAACAGAGATGTGCCTTGGTGGCTGGACTTAACCCTTGCCACTCTGTGGGCGGGATGGGGACGGCTGCCCCACTCTCCTGCGGCCCTGAGATCTGGCAGGTTCAGGACTGGGATGCTGAGGTACAGTGGGAACAGCCGGGTTGTCCCCATGGAGCAAGGGGAGCACTGACTGTGTCCCTGCAGACCCCACCCCCCTGCGCAGCAGCGCTAGCTTGGCTTGCTACAAGCCTTGGATGGAGCTTCTTCATGGTGAGCACCAAGAGCTTTATTCATCACTCATTAGCAAAGGGACTTGTGCTGCTTGGGAGGTGCAAAAGGATGCAGCTATTGGCAAGCAACATTTCAATGGCTCACTTGGAGTGGCTCCAGGTTTGGGATCCTGCAAAGAGTGGGTGCAGAGACCCTGGGGGCTCAGCCAGCAAGGTGAAGAGTGCAGGGGAGGAGATGAGGTGGCCTTGGACCTGGCCTTTTTCTTTCGTCAGTGGCAGAGGTGTCAGGAAACCAAGGGGTTTTGCTTTCATTCGTGGCTGGTTGCGCAAAGTGCTAAGCTTGGGTCCAGAACTGAAACCCCATGGTTAGCATGCTCAGTTTGTGTTTCAAACATCATTTCTTATGTCTGGAGAAACAGGTTGGGTGGGGAGAAGCTGTGGTGGTTGGTGGCTCTCCCAACTCCATGGTTATGCCCAGGGAGGGCAGGTTGCGTACATCTGACCTCTTCTGGTTCACATCAGTGGCTTCTCCAGTCATCCACTTAGCTATCAAATTGTATTTTGAAGGCTAATGATCATTTGGTGCTCATTTCCATCCCTCCTCCTCACAGAGTCTCTTGGTAGCTCCCCCCATGGGCGGCATTGTTTCCTGCCTGCAGGACCACAGGATCACCGAGTGGTTTGGGTTGGAAAAGGAAAGATCGCATAGTCCACCCCTCAATATGGGCAGGGACGCTTTTCACAATATCAGGCTGCTCAAAGCCCTGTTGAACTCTTCCCATGATGAGATATCCACAACTTTGCCAGGCAAACTCTTCCAGTGTCTCACCACCATCATCATAAAACATATCATCCTTTTATTTAGTCTAATTCTGTCCTCCTTTTGTTCAAAACCATCACCCCTTGTCCTAGCACTCCAGGCCCTGATAAAAAGCCTCTCTCCACCTTACAAAGATGATGGGCTTCCAAGGAGGTGAGAAGCCTCAGGGCAGGGGCCAGCCTGGACGTGGGGCATGGTGCATCCCTGGCAGCTCTCACTGCCCCTTCCCTTCACGCTTCACTAGGCCTCTGGCCTGACTGTGCAAAGTTTGTCCTACTCAGTGTGTGTGAGTAATTAAATTATTTCCTTGTGCATTTTATCTTTGCTGACTTTTACCCACCTTCTTATCTCCAGCTCATGGAGCTTCGTCCACACATCCTTGGAGGAGTATCTCAGCCCTCATGAGTCCTTGCTAACCCCTTGCTCATGTTCTCCTCAAACCTACTGCTGCTCATGCTCTTCTCCTGGTAATAAACTTGTAAGGCAGCAGTGGGCAAACCTTCTACACTCATGGCCTTGTTGAAAAAGCCATTTATTTTTGCTCTCTTCCACCTCTTAACCAACCTTTAGTTTTTTCTTTTGTTGGGAGAAGAGTTAAATTTGTCAGCTGATGAAACTTTGGGGGACTCCAAACAACACCAGCCATGCTTTGTGCCTTCTGTTGCAGGGTGTGCAGCAATTATAATAGATCAGCGAGGTACATTTTCTTCTTCCTTATGGGCACTGCTAGTTAATCTCAGTTGTATCGTGTCCATCTTGAGGCTTTATCCTATCTATTTATCATCTTAGCTGGTACTGAAGTGAGATTCACAAGTCGGTGAATCTGTGGCTCATCTCACTCCATTTTTTAAAAATAGGGTATGACACTTTGTGTCCTCTAGTGTAATGAGAGATTGAGCTGCTAATGAAAATATGCAATCATTTCATTTCTGAGTCCCTGCAGAACTCTTAGGCAGGTATTATCTGGTCCTGGTGACTCCTCATTTTTCATTTTCCAAACGTGCTTTAACATCACTTCTTCTGACATCTCAATCTCTGATTGAGCCTCATCTTTGCCATCTGAATAATGGCCCATGGTCAGGGATTGCGTGGTGTTGGGTTGCTGAAGGCTGAGGACTGGGTTCCCCTGCATCCTTGCACCCCATGGCCGCCACCACGGTGACCCCTCCAGGCCTGCATGGATGATGCCAAGGTTCAGACTTGCTGTAGGTCTGAAGTGCTGGGGCCTGGGCTGTGGGCCCTGAGTTGGAGTTGACCTATGGATGAGTCACAACCCAGCAGTATGTTTTGTTCCCCAAGTGGTTTCAGGCCCCACAGACAGAACCTGGCCACCTGTGTGAGGCCCCGCCTCTCCCCAGGTGATCATGGTTGGGGTGGTGGGTGAGGCTAGAGCTATATTAACAGGAACCGACCAGATTGAGAGAGGAAACAAGAAGCTGATCAGTTTGGAGAGAGTTCCTGAGGAATAGAGTTCCTATTGGGGCCAGCTTGCTGAGCTCGCTCTCAGTGATGCATTTCCCCTTGTCTGATTCAAGATGGAGAAGAGCAAACAGATGATGAATAAAAGATGAAAGTGTGCTGAGGGGATGTTGTTGAGTTTGTTGTTGGCCTGAGGCAGAAGAGAGCTAGCAGCACAAGGTCTTGTGAGAAAATCCATCCTCATCTTGGTTTGTGAGCACACAGCTAGTTAAAAGTTGCAGCCAATTAAAGTATCATCCGTTTGTGCGATAGAAGAGTTTGAGGAATTTCCTAGTATTTGCCTGTTGCTTCTTTGGAGTCTGGGTCAGTTTTCTTTGGGATTCAGCAAGAATCCCCAAAATATTTCTTTCTGGGAGACATCTGGGTGCTCTGACTCCAACCACTGAACCTGGAGATGTTTGTGCTGAACTTGCACTTGCCTTCAGACAGTGGTGAAGAGGCAGGAGGAACAAATCTTGAACCAAAATCTTTCTTTTGAAAGAGCAATGGGGAGTTGCCACCAAAGGGGAGCACTGCCTGCCCTGGGCTTGCAGCCACAGTGTTCTGGAGAGCCCTGGGGACAGCAGCATCTCCATTTGTTTGGTGGCAGCCACTCTTACCCCAGTGCCTTGAGAACTGGTCCACAAATCCCTTCTTTTCTTTTTTTTTTCTTTTGTGGAGCTTTGTGCTCGAATCAGCTTGATTTGGTAAAAGGCTTCCATTGCAGCACGTCACAGGTAATTTATTCCCGGGTGCTGTAATCTGAAGAAAAGCAGAGCAAAGGACCTCCAGTCACAGCCACGCGTGCACGCAAAAAGTTAAGTATTCTTGCTTTCGCTGACAGTACAAAGGTGTCATATACCAGAAGGATTGACACAGACCAAAGGGTCTTGTGGGAAATATGATAATAACTATAAAGAAGACAGATTATTCCCCAGTTGCCAACATTCAAACCTTTTTACAGTCAGTTCAAACATATAAAACTTTATTGCTGTAGCAGAAAGGGGAACAATTTCTGGTTGCACAGCTTTCCCAGGGCTGGGTTTATACTGTCTGTGTTATTGCTCTATAGTGGCATTTTAAAGTTTATTGAACAAGACTTTTACAATTGAAGGAAGTATATAAAACTGTAAATTTATTAGATTTTTCAGGATAAGTGCCCTTTCTAGTTGTGCTCAAGAATTCGGAGCTACACGAAACTGCTAGTTACAAGACTTATTAATATTAAAGACTGAGAGAGTGCACATTTTATACCTTAACTGATCTAAAAAATAATATTATGGTATTACTGAAAATCTGAGCTGTCACCAGGTAAGGTGCGCAGAGCGTTTGTATAGCTTGTGTATGTATAAATAGTCTATATGTATGTGCAGATGCGTATATGTGTCTGGGAATGCCCTTGCGGGGGTGTATCCGCATGTGCTCTATGAGGCTGTGTGCACATATGACACGTAAACAAGCTCATGTGAGTGCTCAAGCATATACGTATATATAAATCTGTGTCTTTCTATTCGGTATTTTGATTTGATATGGATGTATTTCCTGTATTGTGCAGCACCTCCTAGTACAGAGTCATGGTGCATGTGTAAGGCTTCTAGGTGATGTGGGCATACAATTAATAGGGTGCTTGTGTGGAGTTGATGGTTATATCATGCTTGGTTGTATGTGGTATTCACAGGCGCCTCTGTGTAACTTGTGAAGACCTCTAGCAGGTAAACTACATAGTTTATACTGCATTCACCTGATATTTCATGCTTAAAACCAGGGTTACATGAGTGATGGTGGGATGGCATGTTCCAAAGGGCTGGGTGCCTGCTCCCATCCCCTACCTTCTCCTTAGGGCTGCAGCTGAGTAACACCGATCATAAATTTGCAGGGACTAAATTCTCTGGTCGGCACATTTGCTCAGGGCTGCTTATGCAGCAAAACTGGGCTGCAATGCTGCTGGAGACAGCCCTCGGAGAGCTCATCCCACGGGGAAACCTGCTCTGGAAAGGTCCCTGCTGTAAGTTTTGTTTCTTCAGCTTGGGGATGATTTCATCTAAGTATGTGACTCGAATTAAAAAACCTCATAAATCTGCTCTTCTGCCTGCTGCACAGGGAGCATCATCTGCCCACCACAGTGGCCAGTGATGCTGGAGTGGCTGTGGTGACATCTAAGAGGGGTTTGTTCAGGGGTGGGGATGCCTACTGAGGCAAAGGCTCTCCTGAAATGCCTTTCCCTGGGGCTAGTGGCTGGGGTTACATCAGGAGGAGAGCCTTCCTCCATCACTCTGCTCTGCTGGCCCAGCGCAGCCGTGGGAATAGATGTCTTCAACTGTGGCATCTGCGAAGGCAACTTGCAAGGGGCAGCGGGTGCTTTGGAGGCTGAGCAGGAGCAGGCAAGAGCACCACGAACCAGCAGTGAAGGCAAGGAAGTCAATAAGCCCTGAATCTTTTATGAGACCTTGGATATTCTGATCACAGCTCTGCTGGCACCGAGATAGGAATACAGATGATCTGAGAAAGCGTCCATGACTGGAAGCTCAGTCCTGGGTCTTCTTAAGGTTTTTAGCTTGCCTCCCCATATTGACGTTTTGCTGTTGGTTTTCGAGGGGGATTCCCCTTTTTCTCCTGCTTTTTCCCTGCAGGGGAGATAGAGTTCAGGTGTGATTTCTGAGAGCATGGGCTGGTTGGAGAAGAAAGTGGGAAGAAGGTTAGTGTGGCTAATGGGGCTAAGAGCCTTATCCCCGTGTATTGTTATTAACAAAACCAAGCAGTGACATCACACACCGGGAGTTGGAAGAAAAGGAAAGCCCTTGAATCCCTTGTAATCCTGCATTGTGCAGCACAACGGTGCTGGAATTGCAAGGGTTCTCACTGAATTCATTTCAGGTTTGGAGAGGAAAGGAGAAGGGAGGAAAAGAAAGGCTGGGGAGAAAAAAAACAAAAAAGAAAGAAAAAAAGACCCCTGCACTGAGATGAATTTATGCCTAAGCTTGTCTTGGGAATGCAAATGTGTTTAAGACTCTCTGAGCTAAACCACCCCATTTGGGAAGAGGGAGGGGGGAAAGGGGAGAAAAAAACCCAAGTATGACACAGAAGGGACACTGGGAGAATATGAAATGAGGGTTTGCTGCCCCTCCTCCTGCACTCTGCCTGCTGCTGAGCTGGCACATGGGCAGGCAGTAAGGAAATGCTGGGATACGGCATGAAGGGGGGATCCAGGCATGTGGAGAGTGGATGCTGCATTCTCCAGTGGGGACCCATTGCTCTGTTTTCATCCCCTGCTGGCGGTGGGCATGGGTGCCTCCCCACCATCACACCAGCCTGACTAGAAATACGTCAGGTGTGACATGGCCATGCTCGTGCCACCGCTACCAAGCGCCCATTGTCCATCTGCGGAGATGTGGAGGGTGCTGGGGGACTGGGCAGGGCTCTCCCAACATCAACAGGGATGCTCACCCAGAGGTCTGAAAAGGTGAGGGGAGGAGGAGAGCTGGGAGAGGAGTAAACCAGTGGCGAGAAGGAGGGAGGAGGGGTGCAGGAGGAGAGGCAAACCCACTGCCAATTGGGCAGTTGTGTCTGTTGTCTGGAGGCTGCTGCTAACCACTCGTTACAATTAAAATGAAGTGTCCGTCAGCGGCTATCTTCTCTGTGTGGCCCATATGTTTCTGAGCTGATACTGTCCGGATTATTCTGTTTGGGAGAACGATAATGGCTGTTTATAACCTTGGCAAAGACTGAGCCCTAATCAGGCTGGAGCACATTTTCACTGACTGGCTGATAACGGGCTGTTAGCTGCCTTATCGCTGGGGAGAGATAGGCCAAAATAAGCAGATCTGTGAGCACAGGAGCCCAACCAAGAGGCACATACTCTGGCCTGGCCTTTATTTTTAGATACTCTTTTCTTTTTTTTTTTTTTTTTTTTTCTTCTTTTCCTGGCTGATTTCAGAGAGAAGGGGGTATTATTTCATCAGGAGAGGGAGGCGGCAGTTTTTGTGCACATCATTAAATAGGGTGGTAAGAAAGGCGTGCAAAATAACATAGGGGTGTTGTACCACTTTCCATGTGCCCCGCAATTACCCCATCATCCCCAAAAGCCCTTGAGGGCGTCTCTGTCTTTAGGAATAAGAGCAAAGTGTGTCTGTCCTCCCTCACAGCATCCTTCCTTCCCTGGCTTTCTGCTTGTTTCATCCTCTTTCCTCTGGGGCTGTCTCTCTGAAACAGAGCAATGGGCTGGTTTTGGGCTGGAATTGGTTTTGTGCACAGGAAAGGTATTTTGAAATAGGGCAGTTCTGCTGAGTTTTCTCCTCAAAATGAGGTTATATGGAAAAGATGATGTACGGCAGCAAGACCTGGGTGTTCCTGCTGCAGACGTTGCACTGGACCAGAGCATCTTGAAATCATGTATGGTTGGATACCTAACGAACCCAATTTCCCTGAAGGCAGCCTCTCAGTGAGGGTGGTGAGAGCATCTTCCCAGTCCCCATTGGTGTTTGGCTGTTCCCAGCAGCTGGGTTAAACTGGTGCTGTTTGTGGTGCAAGTGCGTGTTCCTGGCCGCACCATCCTCTTTCTCAGTGTAGCCTGAGTCTTGCTCCATTGCACCCGTGTCTCTGCTCTCGAATCTTCCAGTGGAAGCGGTCCAGATCTCCCGGTGCCTCTCCTCCCTCTGCTGCTCAGGCTCTGTACTCTGCCTTGAAGTCTCAGGCAGGTGTTCAAATAAATAATGCAGCTAAAAATACCTTTTGGCAGCAGCTGGGAGTTGTTGTGAGTGGCACTGCCGGAGTGGTGGGAATACAGCATCCCAGCTCCATGGGCAGGTGTGTTTGCGTGGTCTGGAAAAGCAAGAGCAAGTGCTGCAGGGCCGAGGGTCTGTCTGCCTCCTGGGTCTGCCGCAGCCGCACCAACCAGCTGAGATGTTGATTCCATTCTGCCTGGCTTTCAAGCAGGCATCACCTTTACTGAGGTTGGCTTTCAGTGGAAGGACACTGCCAGGGGGACCCACCAGATGCATCCTAGCCTAGTCACACTGGCCCCATGCTCCAGCCTCATCAGCAGGCATCAGGAAAGAATCATTTGTGCTGTGGTAGTGTCTCGAACAATTTCCCCTTTGGGGAACACTTTGCAGGCTGGATTGTGCAGCCACGTTCAGGGAAGGATGCTGAGCCCTTCCCAGCCACATCCAGGTGCTGCAAGAGCACTCAGCACCTTGGGCTTTTGGTCCAGTTTGCTGGAACTGGCTGTTTTAAAATCTCCCCAAAACTCTTCTGCTAATTGCCCTTTCCTGGGGAGTTGCCCCAGCTGAAGGCGGTTCCCAGTGACTTTTCCTCCTCCCTTGACCTGGCAGCCTGGACCCCAGTGGGTGCAGAGGGCTCCATCTCCACTAAGTGCTCATCTCCTGGCACTGCTTGGAGACCTTTTGATAATTCCCCCAGCAGCAAATGGTCAGATGACAGATTTAATTATTGCAGCAGGAATGTTGCTGGGGGCAGAACATCCTTCAGTTGGCCACAAACAAAACTGACCTTGGTTTTCCTCTTGCCTAAATGATAGCAAACCCTTTGCTGCGGGTCAGACCTGCTCTAACTCTGATGTGCAGAAGAGGTGGGATGCTAGGGTGCTCCTCTCCTATGCCCCTTGTGTTTTGGGGAGCACTGCCTTCCTTCTGCACCAGTTGTGGGCCGTTCAGTTGGTTGTTCTTGTGCACCTCAGCTTGGAGAACAAAGTGGCTTGTTAATTAGTCCCAAAGCAATTGTGCCAGAGTGCAAGGATAGGGTCTGGGAAGCCAGGATGCTCCTGAGCTTCATGCTGCTCAGCGAGGGCTGAGACATGGTCCTGCTCATAGTCACTTCTTGCTTTACCTCCCTCTCTAGGAGCAGAGGAAGGTGCTGGTGGGGCTGGCATGGTGGCCAAGGGTCACCCATGGTCTGGGCGGTGCTTGAGTGAGTCAGTGCCTCTGCCTCATTGCAGTTTTGGCCACAGCTCCTCTTGAGGTCCGAGAAGTTGAAGCCAAATGGCATGCTGGAAAACATTCCTGCTTCTGAGGGAGATTCTGTCTAGGAATTGCTGGCTGCTTTTCCATACTTTTTGGTCCATTTGGCCTGTTTTGACAGCAGAAGTGCAAGCACAGTGCAAAATCAGATAAGAGCTGGACAGCTATTGGAGTGAAAACATGGTCCGGCTATGTTGTGGTGGTCCAGCTGTGATGTGGTGGTCCGCACGTGCCCCCACAAGCTCATCCGTGGTGACTTATCTCCATCCCCAGGGCTGGGGGGTTTGCTGCGGCTCAGCAGCCTGCTGCCGGCCCGTGAAATGCAATCAAAGCTGCGCGGATGCCACGAGCCAGGGCGAGCTGACTCTTCCCATCTCATCCCTTAGAGAACAAACAGAGCTCAAGGTAAAGCGCTGAAATTTTACCGTGACCTTTTCTTAAAGCATTATAATCAAGTTGAACGTTTCCAGTTGTCCCACTAATGTTTGCCCCATGGGAGAAGGCGTCCTGCTTTGAGGGAGGATGTTTGTGGTGACGAGCGTGCCTGCCCCAGGAGCTCATGACGCTGGATGCCAAATGGCTGCCGGGGGGGCGGGGGACAGAGGACTGGGGCTGCTCCCTGCCTCCCACCGTCATGCAGCCAGGGGAAGGAATCTGTGAACGCTCTGCATCTGCTACAGCCTTTGCTCAGGGCTCTTCGACACATGGATTGTAAAACGTACACCGCCCAGCGTGTCACTGGGCACCCGTGAGGCCTCCCAAGTGTGATTTCGAAGCATTGCTGTTGGCTTGGGCTGTGGGATTGGCAGCTCCTACTTGGAGGCAGACTGAGGTTGGCTTGAGGGAACCTGGGACTGGAGCCTGAGGAACTTGATCCTGGGATGTACAGAAACATGGGAGCAGAGAGAGTCTTCAAAGTCCAGCCTGGACTCCCTTTCTGGGGAGAAAGGATGAGCTTTTTTTATGCTGCTGTGTCTGCTAGACCCATCTTTCTCATGAGGTCATGGCTTCTTTATGCTGACATCTTCTTGTGCTGGATCTGAGGACACGGTGCTCAGCCTTCTGCATGCAGGAGCATTTCACTTCAGCTTGAATAGGTAGCTGCCCATCCTGTGTTCCCTGATCCCTGTGGCTTGTTTGGCACAGAAACCAGGGCTTCTATGTCCCTCAGCCAGTAATGGAGAAGGTGATGCTGTCTTCCTTGATGATGAAGGGGAAAAGGTTCAGAGCCACACAAGAAGGGTGACCCAGATGCCTCATGGAGGTTGCTGCAATTCCTGCAGAATGAGGAAGGTAGCCCAGCTCATACTGGGGAGTGAAGATGTTTTTACAGACCCTTCCCCAGTCAGGATGTTATTACGGGGTTTGGCTCAAAATGCCCATGACCTTCAGGCATGATTTTTTTGTTCCCTGCCAGATTTTTGAAAGATATTTAGGGGATGAAGAATGGAGATACTTCTGTGTGTGAGTGGTGGTGGTGGTGGGAGCAGCAGTGCGAGGGTAGGGGCACAGGGACTGCCAGATGCATCCACAGGGCTGCAAACAGCCCTTCACTGGAAGTGGGCTTCAGCCTCACCTGCCTCGTTGGCATTCAACCACCTCCTGAAGCAGCTGGTGCCCATGGCCGCATCCATGCATGGGGTGAACCCTTCTTCTCCCTGTGCCCGGCCAGTCCATACTTCCCTTACCCCAAAGCACCTGCCTTTGTCCTGCCAAGTGAAGGTCCCCTCCAGCACACACGCGTGCTGGCACGGCTGACATTTAGCTCTCACTGGCTCGCAACAATGCATATGTATGAGGAGTAGGTGGGAGGGTGATGGGGGACTGGCCCTGGCCATTCAACCTCCACAGACACAGAGCTGCCACCTCATATGGCTCCGGGGGGTTTGGTTTTATTTTTGAAATTTCTCATTGAAGTGCTCCAACAATCCCAATACATTTTTACTGGAAAGGCTGGGTGAGGTGCTTCTGCTTCCCAAGAGTTTCCTCCAGGCAGCAAGTCTGCACAAGGCATTGGATGCAGCTGTAACGTTCCCAGCAAAGATCCAGTTTAAGCATGGAAAATCCAGTTCACCACATTGCTGAAGTCTTGTCCGAACTGACTGCTGTGTGATGCTGTCAGATTCCATAGTCTGGGTGATGCTTGGGACCTCTGAAGAAACACATCTTGTCTGTGTTTTGTCCCAAATGGTAGCACAAGCGTGAGTCTAGTGCTGTGCAGGGGCATGGTTGCATGCTGGGGGATTTCAGGTAGCATCTCATTGGTGATCTTGCTTTATTGCCCTCATGTATGTACCCAAAGCATCTGAAGACATGGTCATGCCCTACTTGTTTCCTTCCTGAGGGTGAATGGTGCTCATCAGTGACTTGCCCCTGAATGCAGCATTGCCTGCTGCTGCCCTTGTGAGGAAGATCCAGCCTGGCTTTCAAGGGCAGGTGGCCACCCATCCTGGTGCTGTGCTATGGGCAGGGCAGGAAGCTGCTGCCATGTGGACACAGTCCAAGTAGTGACAGTTCCTTCCCAGATTTATATGCAGTCATCACATAGGAGGTGTGATGGTTGGAAAACCAAAGTATGGGACCACTAAGGGTCATAGGATTAACGGCAGTGATTTCCTTGGTTCCCTGTGGCAGGGCAGAGAGGTGAAGCATGGTCTGGAGAGTTCTGTGACAGGCAGGCAGGTCTAGTCCGTGCCCATGTGTCAGCTTGGGCTGCACCTCATTCCCAGGCGTAAACCATTTGCTGATAGCCTGGCCTCCCAGGGCAGCACACAAGTGCCCCCTCCTCACCCCGCTGCCTTGTCCCCTCATCTGGCACCAGCTCTGGGTGCTCCCCTCCACCCATCTCCCTTGGGTGGGGAGGGCGCCCCACTCCCTCCTCCCGGATTGGTCTCCCTCACATAAAATGTCTTCCTCTGAGCTCCCCCCGCTTACCTTTCCTTCTCTTCCCCAAAACTTTCTTGCTCTGGGGTTCGCCACAGAGCTGTCCTCCGTCTCAGTTGTTCCCGGCTGTCAGAGGTTATATATATCCGCTCTGCTCATGCTCATCCTCTGTAACCATTTTCTGCTACAGAATCTTCTGGCTGCTCGTTGAAGCCTTAATCCGTAATGCAGCGATCAATGGGTGTGCGCCTTTACTACTCGGATGCTCATTTTTTAATCCCCACTGCCTCCTTCAATGTCATCCCTTCCCATTTTTCTTTATAGAATTTCAGGTCTACTGTACCTGCTGATTACTTAGCAGAGACTGCTGGACATCTCCCTTAATTAATTCTATCGATTTCTCAAATCCCACAAGGTTTGGGGTCCTTAGATTTCTGAAGCAGCTAAATGGAATGTCTAAATTCCGACATTTTCCCTCTATAAATTGTTTTGCCAGGGAGACGCTGGGAGGCTGCGCTCCAGCTTTATTTATTTGGAGGCGATGTTAGCCCTGGAGCCATCCCCGTCCTTGCTGCAGGCACTGAGGAGGGTGTTGGGAGGGGGATGCCACTCGCCCTCATCTCCTGGCCGTGCCCCCCATCCCAGGGATGCTCTTGAAGACCCTCAGTCCTCCACTGTCACACATCTTGGGAGCAGCATCCTCCTGGCGAGGGAGCGGGCTGGGACCAGCCTCGGGAAGGGAAGAAAGCTCCTGGAAGGGACCTGTTTACCAGTTGGGCCCGTGCCGTGTGCGGCTGGGGAAGACTCTGTTGCTATGCGCAGGGAGCTTAATTTTATTATTACTCTCTGCTATTTAATGTCTGTCTCTCAGGCAGCTGGTGATGTTTTAATGAAACTGGAATTGCATAGTCTGTAGCGCTGGATAATCGTAAGCTGCCGAGTCAGAATCAAATTAATAATTCATGAAATTAAAGTGTATAATTAATTCGAACTGTGCAGATGAGGAGGGACCTGAGTCTTTGGCCTGAAAGGAGCACACACGTCTGTAAAACGTGCGTGCACACGTCCACCAGCAATGACGGGCACATCCATGCCAGGTCCCTGACAGGGCTGGGCAGATCTGCCGCCTCTCACCTCCCCAGCCCCAGGTCCTTGGGCCATGTTACCTTCCTGGACTGTAGGCGTAGAGGCTTAGTTTTAGTTGGGTTTATTTGGGAACTTGTCCATGCACACGTTCTGGTTTTAAGTTAAAACCTCAACACTAGTGTTTGGTCCAAAAATGGTGATACTTGATGGCTGAGGAAGCCAGCCAGGCTCTCTCTCTGGGTATGGCCACCTCTCCCTTCCACTGGAGAGAAGTGAGATGTGCCTCCTTCCTTCACGGCATCATTAGTTTTTCTGTGTTGTATTTGTTTTCTCATTTGACTTGGTGCAAAACTACTGAAAATTGAGCAACCATTGGGTTACTTTTTGAGGAACTAATGCAGCAAAAAGTCCCAAGGGACTATTTGGGCTTGAAAAAGTGGAGAGTGTCAACTTGGTGGAGTTAACTAAGCCACTGACGTGGGAGAGATGTTTCCCTTAGTGGTTTCCCAGTAATTGGTAGTGCAAAGAGCAGGGACGTATGTTCCCAGCCACATAAGTAAAAGCCAAAGGGACTCGTGTTGCTACTTATGCAGGTCAGAGCCATAGTGGAGGACATAGTTTTGAAAGTTTGAGGTGTAGCTGTTGGAGGCAGGTGGGGCAACTCGGCTGAGCAACACTGGAGCTTTAGGGAGCTTTTAGCTTTTGGTCTAGTTGGATCCAATGACAACGTTGTAGGAGGCACTGACCCAGTCCTCATATTCCTGCAAGTCTTTGCCAGCATTGAGAGGAACAATGGGTGGGTGAGCAGAGGAGGTTGCACTACTTCACCTACACTGTCTCCCAGGGAGAGGGGTCTCATCACATCCTGATCTAGGGTGGGACAGCTGGGAGTTAGTTATCTTGGGAGCCATTTCTCTTGAGCCTCTCAATGCATGGGGAAGAGGCTTCCTTGTGTGTACAGAAATGAAGCTTTGTAGCCAAGTGAGATTGGAGGAAATTTTGATGCAGAGACACACAGAAGCTGAAATGAAACATCTTGGATCTGCAATTACTGTCTTCCCAAGAGCGTTGAGTTGCCCATGCATCGAAAACTTGGTTATTCACCCAAGTTGAGATGTCAAATAATTTGGAGCTTTGAAGCCACATCTTTAGCATCTGTAGTCTGTACAGATATCTGTTGGCCAATACCTGCAGAGGAGAAGCAGGCCCAATTAGGCTCTCCTACCTCCACCGTTAAACCAGCTGAGGTCATTGCAGCTTCTGTAGCAGAACGATGTCCTGCACTCTCTACCTGAGGCAAACTTTGCCTATTTGGCTACAGCTTCCTAATTTATGTTATTTTTGTTCAAGGCAAAATGTTGGCATTGTGGATTTGGGGGGTGTATTTCTTGAAAACATTTGTGAGGGAATCTTTTATTCATATGAATTTAATTATAGTTTTTTAGCCAAAAATTTGTCTGCAGTGAGATAATGTGATTTATTGTAAATGCCGTAGCTGTGAAGTATCTCAAGTACAAAGCCAGTGGAATATCTATTCAGAAAACTATTGATTGAAAACAAAATTGCACTGAAAGGACAATATGAGTTCATTCTGAGGGTGTGAATCAGGAACCCGCTGCACTCTTTCAAGTTGACTGCAAAATCCTTTCCCCTCAGGAGGGCACACATTCTTGCACTGGGCACAGCCATCTCGAGGTAGCATCCATGTTCAGAGACCTGCCTAGTTCGGGAAGGTGGTATTTGGTGGAGTATCACTTCAGTCTACTTAATGTTTCCTGGGGGACACCATATTTTTCCTGGAGAGGGGAGGAAAGCTGTGAATTGTGCTTTCTCCAGCTGAGACACAGACAGCTGGATGGACGTTGGACATCAACTAGTTGGTGAAATTCAAAAGGTTGCTTTGATTTTGCAATCAGAGGCAAAAGTAGTACTTCTCTGTGTTTCATAAAAGGAGGTTCTTCTGATCGTTTCTAGATCCTGTTGCAGCTGTTGGCTTTGGCAATCCTAAACAGGTTTAGTTGCAGAGGAGAGATGATATTTCATTGTTTTTTAACACACTCTGCCTAGGTTTTGGGAGTGTAGGAACACCACCCACCCATCCCTTACTGTATGGTGAAAGGGCAAGATACATAGGACCTTCATACTCATTAATGTGTGCAATTAAGCCCCGAAGCTTTTGCGATACTTCCTGAAATTGGGCAATTTCTTTTGGACCACCATGGTTGCAATTCTGCTCTTGAAATCCCATTGGAATCTCCCTGTCTTGGTGAAAATCCTTGTCCCAGGGTTTGGGGTGCTAGTGAGTGGCACAGTTTGAGGACCAGAAAAGCGTACGATATTTTTGTGGATTGTCCCCAGTATTTTTCTGATAGCTCAAAGTCAACCATGCATCCTGGCCGCGTGGGATGTAGGCATGAAACCAAGGGAACACAGCGCAATTTGCTCCCTGAGCTCTTTCTTTCAGTGTTCAAACATGACAGGCCATAGCTGAGCCTCTCATCCCGTGTTTCATCTTTCCGTCTTGTCGTTTCTCCATTGCAGGAAGAAAGGGAATGGAAGGATTTCCACCTCCCTGTGAGCGTAGCTAAACATCAGCAAAGGTCTCCGAAGTTGCACGGCACTGGGTAAATGCTGAGTGGTATTAATAATAACCTGCCCCTTTTGTTAGTGTGCTCTCCTTTAGAGCCCAGATATTTTATTATTGATATTATCATTTATTATGATTGTAGCTGTTATGATGTTGGGAAGCTGAGGAGTGAAGTTGACTGCCTCCATTGCTTTGCCTCCGTCCTTCTCGGTTCTTCCCATGCCTGGCGCCTGCCCGCAGGGTGGGTGGTTTATATACCACCCCCTGAGTAGCTACTGCTCTCTGGAAAGTTTGAGGAAGCCCACTGGCTCCTGGCCTCGTTACTGGCTTGTTGCCACCACCCTGGGCTAGCCTGGGCTGGTCAAAGGGATGGCAGGGAGACCATTGGCCCTTGGGTTGGAGCTGTTTCCTCCTCCTTGCAGATCCACACAGCTCTACAGGGACAGATGGGAAGGTAGAAGAGGGCAGGGGGAACAGAGGGACAGGTTGGGAGCCTGGCTGAAAGGGTTACTGCCAAACGCAAACAAAAACATGATGCAAATGAGCCACTTGCAACAGGTAGCCTTAATCAGATGCTGTCAGATGAATTCAGCATCTCTCCGATTGTCGCCTGCACTAGCCTCCCATTCGGAAGCCCTCATCTGCTCCAGATGTGGTTTAATTTACTGCGACTTGGCTAATTACTGTAATTAAGGATTAATTACTGTTAATTACTTTCACATAAACTCAACGCCAGTCAAAGAGCGGAGCCTTATGAAGCCTGCCACAGCAGCGAACACAAGCACAGCAGCTTGGGTGGGCCCGCTGGGTCCTCGGGGCAATCCTGAGCTGGTACCCACCACCCGGCTGGCCTCCAGCCCTGACCCTCGCCCCATGGGTCCCCCCCTTCCTGGCCCTTCTGGCACCGGTGGGCACACATGGCAGGGCTCCAGATGGCATCTAGTGAGCCAGCCACCGTTATTATCGTTAATAATTAGATAGAGCAGGGATTTGCTGTGCAAATGCTTGTTAGGAAGGAGAGGCCAGTAGCATCTCCAACAGGTTCTTGAAAGATGCGATGGATTAACCACCTTCCCCATTCCCAACCTTTCTTGGTGCTCCCACCCACCACGTCTTCCAGCACTGCATCCCCACTATGACCCCCTACATCTCTAATATGCGAAAGACACAGAACTGGTATGCATCCCCCAGCATCATGCATGCAAACAAGGGAAAAAATCAACCTTGTATCTAAGGGAACAGGAAAACCTGCGGTGGGTGTGGGAAGGAGCACCAAAATGATTCATCGCCAGTACAGTCTGCAGTGTTCCTGTGGGAAGCAGGGGTCTGCTGGGGGCGGAGGGCTTGCCCTGCTTCCCTGGCTCCCTTAGACTTGTTAGGCTCAGTATCTATCTGGCTTATTAGTTCGAAAAGTCCTAGGGCTTATTCCAGGGCAGCAGAGGAAGGAGGACCCTGGTGTGGGGGGGACAAGGTGCAGCGGTGGTGGCAGAGCTGGGAGTGTGCCGTGCCCCTTCCTTGCCCATTGCCCGCAGCCTTGGCTCAGTCTCGTGGCCACGCGTGTAATATGAAGGCAGGATGGAAAGAGAAAAATTGGCATGATTAGATGGGTATTGTTCTATTAGATCTCTGCCTGCTTGCTGTTGTGTCTCAGCATTTGAAGATGAAACATATTCATTTAGCTCCCAGGATGAATGGTTTTAATAAGGGGAGCAAGATGAGGTGGGGTAGTCCTGATGACTTCAGAGACCCATCAACTCTTCCCCTAAGGCTGTTTCAGTGATGACATGGGCCACACGACCATTAACACCACAATCAGGACAAGTTTTCCGTGTCCCTGCGAATCCTTCAGCTGGGAAGAGCGTGTTTGGAGCCCAGGAGATGTGTATCAGCAGTAATCGGATTGAGCCTGCCGGGAGGGCAGGCAGGGGGTTGAAGCAGGGGCTCCCAGGATGTGATTCCCGGTGGGAGGTGAGGGGGAGCGGGGATGAAGGCTGGCTGCCTGGGGGGGCCTCAGGGGGCAAGTTGCCAGCCAGTGTCTGCTGGATTGCCACCTTCCCCACATCCCGGCACCTGACTGATGCCATCAAGCATAGGGGCTGAGACCTTGCAGTGCTCATTAGTAATTCCAGTGCAATCTGGCGCCTCTCTGCCATCTCACCTGGTCCAACTGCTTTGCTGCCATCCGCCTCCAGGCTGGCTGTGGCCTGCTTAACTCCCAAATCATGATAATTCCCATTATCAGGAGCATCTCTGGGGGCACCGCACCACTGCTGGTGTCCGCGTGCCCCGGCCTTGCCGGTTTGGAGCCGGGGGTGCACAGGGGGACGTGTTCTCCAGCGAGTGAGACGTGGAAGCCAGCCGGTGCTCTGGCTGTCAGCTCTGCTCAGCCCACCTGTCAGGCTCAGGGACGCAGAGGGCCTCATTGCTTTAATTGACACCTTCCCCCCCCATCCCACACTCAGCCATCCCAGCCTCATCCTTCCCTTCATCTTCCTATTCCTCCCTAGGAGAAAGCAGGGTGCGGTCCAGCACTCCTCTTTGCCCCCATGCCCCTGGAGCCAAGGCTGGAGGAGAAAGGGAGATTAAGGGCTGCATCAGGCTGGGTTCAGGAGCTTGGTTGGCATCCCTCATGTGACAGTTTTGTGTGCACTGATCTTCCTGAACATCAGAGCATGCCCTGTGGATTTCCTTGCCCCTGTCCTTTTCCAAGGCACTGCAGAAATGTCACGCGGCAGCACTCCTGGGTAATTGCTGCCCATGGAAGGACCAGAGCCTGAAGACCCGTAGGATTTCTGGTCATGCCTTGCTGTTTTGGAGGCATCTCTGTGTGCTCATCAGTGAGAAGGAGCAAGGTCTGGTTGCTCTGCAGAGCATGTACTGGCCATGCTGCAAGGATTTATGAAGCCCAAAGGAGAGGGCAAAAGGTGCAGGCTGGAGGAGCTGGTAGGATGGCTTCATTTTCCCCAGTCATCTCCAATGCAAATCGTGCCTGGCACATCAGGGTGTCCTGCAGAAAGTCAGCGGAGCCTGCTGCTTTCTGGGCCAGGAGGGGAAACAGATGGCTGTGGGATGCCAGCGGTTTTGTGGCTGGTGCCCCTTTCTTGGAGGGGACAGCAAAGTTATGCTCTCTTTCTCTTCCAAATGAAAGAGAATTAGCAGAGCTTGGGTTTCTTGTCCATCAGGAGGTGCGAGTGCAGGCTGTGACTTGCCCTGAGCAGGGCCAAGGTTTCCTCTAGAAGGCTGCTCTTTACAGTGAAGGACTTGTTGGGAAATCCCATTTCAGGAGCTCCAGATGCAATGATGCATTCATTTCTGGGAAAACTGAGGTATTCAGTGCCTGGGACCAGCTCTGATGGCAGCCACCACTGCCTGCTGTGTGCAGTGACTCCTGTCCCATCCTCTCCCACAACCTGACCTTGGTCACTCCATTCAGTGCCCAACAGCTTGCCTACCCCAGGTAGCAGACAGGCTTCATAGTTGGTCCTTCCCTTAGATGGCAGCGTCAGAAAGCTTTACGGTGACCATGGTTGGTCCTGCAAGGACCAAACCCCCCTTTCTTGCCTGTGCCATGCAAATAAAAACTAGCTGTCCCCACTCTTCCCCTGGTTTTCCTTGCTGGGAGTCTTGTGAACCAAGCCACCTCCAACATTCAACCCAGGTGGCCAGCACAGGCAATGGGGAGGGATCTCCTGCGGACCACGCTGTCTTTGCTCTCTGTTTATTTTAAAGTTGGGAGCCCTTTGATGTCTGCCTTTGCAGCTCATATTCTGCCAGGAGGCTCAGAGCAGCCTGTGTAATTAGCCCAGAAAAATGCTGCTTTCATGTGGGTCAGGGGACCCAAGCGGAGAAGAGATTTCCAAGGGCTTTGTTCTACTGCAGAGAAATGTTGTTTGGGGTTTGGTGGGTTTCAACAGAGCTCTTCTCGCCCTTCTCTTTTTCTCCTACTGTGGGGTGGAGCTCGGGGCCTTGGCAGGGAATGCACACGTGGCAAGCTGCTGCTCTGCAGGAGACGGACCCTTCGGTGCTGGGCTGAGGTTTTGGGTACATGCAGAAGTATTTTGCGCCTGAGCAAGGGATCAGCCAGAGCCATACTTCAGCTGGCCCAGGGAAAGAGTCAGACAACCCAGATATTGTGAGATTGCTTCCCACGGCTTCAATTTTCTTCTTTATTTGCCCTAAAAAGCATCCAAGGCAGGGCACAAGCTCTCCCAAGCCCTGGTGGTCCCTGCCTGCAGTATGTGCCAAGGAGTCTAAAGCAGACCGATGGCAATCCCTCGCTGGCCATGAGTCCGCACTCTCAGTCAGCTCTCAAGCCGGTGATTGCCTCGGGTGGGTCATGCTCAAGGATGGCAGGTCCGTGTTTGCTGTCATGCCAGGGTGGTGAGAGCTGCTGTGGTTGTGCCGTGACTTTGGGCATCCTCTCTTGCACTAGGGGTTTGCCAAAATATGGGGCCTTTGGGGTTGCTTTGGCACAACAGGTTGAAGTTTCAGCCTTGCTTTGTACCTGCCTTTCCCTCGGCCCCTGAATCAGCAGCAGCAGGTCCATGGCCACGAGGTTTTTTTTCAGCAGGGTGGGTACAGAGTGTTGGGTACCTGCATCCCTGCCTCATGATGCTGCTGAGGCTTTCTGGTGAAGCAGTTTTCATTCCCAGTTGTTAGTGGGAGTGTCTCTTCTCCCCCTGCCCTCCAGCTGCATGGGACATTTGCAGAGAGGCTGTTTGCTTTCCTCTAGGTTTTTTGGTGTGGGGTAGGGCACTGCAGACCTCACTGCACCACTGCATCCACCAAGCCTTTTAGCTTCATCCAGGATGGTCCTGAATCAGCACAAGAAACATCTTTCTGCAGCTGCTGCTGCCCTGGAGGTGCTTTCACCACTTTCCTGTCTTTCTTGCGGGGACAGATATGTTGCTTTCCACATCTTTGCAAGACCCATTAGGGTCCTCCCAGTTGCAGTGGGATCAGCAAAGAGGGGCTAGAGATGCTCTGACAAAAAAGGTAGAGATGTCCTCCTGCCCTAGGAGGTGGATGCATTGGCAAACTAGTTTTCAGGGTCCTGGAGGCTTGACTTAGGAATATATCTCTATCAGGTTGATGGTGGGAGGGTGAAGTGTGACAGGATTTCCCTGTCCTGAAGGCAGCAAGAAGCACAGAGCACTTTGGAAACTGAACAGTAAATGGGCTTTATTCCCCCCGCCCTTCCCCACTTTTTCTCCCCTGGGACTTAAAAAAAAGCCCACAAGAAGCAACCTCAACCTACCCAACAAACCCTAAGCCAACAGATAATTACAATCCTCCCCAAAATGGAGCCAACACGCAGAGCTAGCTGCTGGGAACATGGGCAGAGCTCTTACGTTCTCCTCCCTGTTATTTATCATATATCTCTTGCTTAAAGACTTCGTGCCATCTTCCTGCCTAGAAGGGAGCTATGGGGCCTCCCCAGGAAGCCCCCTCCTCTGCCTGGGTCTGATTCCTTCAGCTTTTGCTTGGGGGATGAACGAATGCAGTGGAGCCCCCAGCACACGGGGCACGGGTCCCTGCGCGTGTGTACGTATAGAGCGCAGGTTATATGTGGGAGTATGGTATTTAGACCACGTTAATGAGCATGCAGGAGAGTGGGAAAATGGATCATTCATGGTTACGATCTGGCTACTGTCAAAATACGGTGTTATTTTGACGCTTGCTTTGTCTTTGCTCTCCAAGCAATATGAAGGTAGTTTCTTAGCAACAAAACTGTGTTCGCAAACAACGCTAGTGAAAAACAACCCCCCAGAAGAAGAGGAGGCAGCCTCAAGAGCACCATTCCTGTGTGTCTCCTGGGCACACTGCATCCCTAAATTAGATGGAGAACATCTTACCAGACAGCAGGCACTTGCACATGATCGTGGTGCCATTCAGGCACTGTCCTGGTCCCCTCTGCGGTGGGTTGCTTGGGATATGATCACTGTCCCTTTTGCAGATGGGTAAACTGAGACAGTCTGGGAGGGCAGAGTGTCATGGGATGGCCTTTAGATGACATGGGGGAGGATTTGAGCTTCTGCTGAGAGATGCTTGCCATGTGGTGGCTGGCAGGCGCTGTCTTGGACCTCTCTTGGCCAAGGTCTTCTCTAAGATCTTGTCCCTGCATCTCAGATGGATCCCAGAAGGAGGGCAGGACTGAGCTGCTTGCAAACGATTTTGGCAATGGTTCTCCTGTGCAATTTGAAGTATCTCTCCTTTGAAGGTGGCGCTGGGCTTGGTGTCTCTGCTGACGTTGAAGTCCATGAGAGCAAGCGGTTCCTCCAGCCAAGTATATGCCAGGCTGTGTTGGGAGAACTTTTATCATTTCTGTCACAGACATCACAACTCGCTTGTCTTACCATACATCTTCCTAAATGTGACAGAATATTCAGCTGTTATTAATTGAATACTCTCTAATTTAACTGCTTAGCAGGAGGGAGAGCGACTGACTTGTCTCAGCATGGAGAGCTGCCATCAGGCACGCAGGAGGTTTTGGGGTGCGGAGAGGTAATCTGGGGAGTGAAATGGGGCTTTTGACTCTTTAGTATGGGGAGGGGTCCCTCCCCTGCATAGGCCTGATCCCGATCCTCGTCTTGTCAGGGAAGGGCTCCAGAGTCTGCTATGGCTCCTGGTCCTGGGGCACATGGCCCAGCCCAGGCTGGAGATGCTGAGGACATTGTCTCTCTGCCGCTCTCCCAGAAAGTTCAAACCTGGAGTCAAGTTTATTGTTGCTATCTCGTTTATTTTAAGTATAGTTTTACACTTTATTATATGCTGTGACATCTTAAATGGAGCCTGTCACTCTATCTTGACTACTGCTAGGGGCTACAGCCACTTACTGTGTCAGGCTTTTCGGCAGCCCCGATTAACGATATCAAAACGAATGGATCCAAGCGCAGAGACACACACAAAAATCAAGGGGTGATTTGCATATTCAAATTGTGCACGGCATTGAAGGGCTACGGCTTGGCAAGTATTGCACCAACACACCCCATGGATGCACGTATGTGCTGCTGCACACCCCTGCATACAGGACCTATACGTGTTGGTGGGGCTCGTGCACACCTACATCTATTTTATTTAGTGCCTTCAGCCAAAAGGAAGAAGCCTTGATCCTTTTTTCCCTGAGTTTTTTCATCTCCCTGGACAATATATCAATTAGGATAGCTAAATGGAATAATATTTTTTTTTCTTGTCAGCCTGGTGGGATATGTTGCAGAATTACCCATGCAAACATGTTGGGTTTTTTTCCCTGAAAGTAACATTTTGTTAGGTTAATTCATGCACTGGAAAAACAAACTTTTTGTTCTTCCAGTCCAATCTCCACTTACAGTCAGGTTTTTGTAACCCTGTCATTAAAATGCGAGGTAGCCTACAGTAATTTGAATATTTCATTCCACCGGCTGCTAATGCACTCTGCATTACAGATGGTACTTGCTCCATCCTTCTGGACTGGGTTCAATTATAAATGAAAGTAGGGAGCTGAGATTTGTCTTTTTGTCTCTGCTTAGTTGGAATAACACAATAAAGCTTGATGGGTAGGAATTCCTCAAACTGCCTCCTCTTTGCCTTAGACGCCTCTTTGCCGTGTAGCCTTCTCCTCTCAATAGCGGATCCGCCTTGCCTTTCAAGTTGAGCCCAGAGTATTTGGGTTGGCAATGGTGGGTTTCTCGTAAGTCGTTTTTGGCTCAGATGCATTGTATCCCCTTTTTGGAAGCACTCAGTTCAGTCCTTCTCTTTCTCCCTATTTGCTGGCCTCCACATCCCCGTTTGCATCCCAGACAGGGAGTGGTGCTAGGAGAAACCTGCTTGGGCTGGGGAAGAAGGGTGCTGGATGGCTTTTGTGATAGTGGGGACACTGCTGGAAACATCTTCTCTTTCCAGCATGTCCCTTTCTGAACCAGGTCCTCAGCTGGAAGGAAGTGATGGGGATACACAGCAGCCCTCCTCCATCCCAGGGTTGCTGCCCTGGGCTCTTCCCAAAGGCCCTGGGAATAACAGGGCCCCTGAAGATCCAAAGGAAACATTTACCTCTGCTTCATGATTAACCAAAAGCGGGGGTCTCAAGCCTATAGCCCAGCTGCACAGAGGCTCTATATTACATACAGATGCCTTTTGCGAGCTCCTTCCTCGTCCCTGGCTGGTAAAAGCAATATTGCCGAGGGAGTCAGAGGAGGTGAGGGCAGGGCTTTCAATTTGGTTTTACATTTACAAGGACCAGATGGCCTCACTGGAGATGGTCTTTGATCTGGGATACAGCCAGAGTTGGGCGAAGATTCTTTTTATTATTTTTTGTTTTGTTTTTTGCACTTCCTTTTTTAATCTCTCTCTTTATGGCGGAGGCCTCTCTCGCAGGAGCAGGGGGAAGCTGTGCATCCCTCTGTCTGGCCGGTGTGCTGTGTGACTGAATGTCAGCCCTCCTCTGCCCGAGGGTGCTGCTGAGCCATGTGGACGGGTGGGCTTGGTGGGCAAAGCCCCGAGCGGGGTTGTCTGGGGTAGAAGGCAGAGCTGGATCCTGTTACACCACTGCCCCGCAGCACAGAAATCTGTGTCAACAGCCTCTTGCATGGAATATAATTAAACACACACAGACGCCTCAATACAGAAACACTACTAAATGATCCTTTTAAATTATTTTTCTCCACTTTCTCTGGTGTCTCACACCTTCCAGCAGCACAGAGGTGCAGGGGATCTCTCCTCCCCTCTTGCCTTGCCAGTTTTGGGTTTCTTTCTTCCCCCAATATGTTTTGAATGGAGCAGGAGCAAAAGCAGCCGATCCGATTTCACAAGCGCTTGGACTCTTGTAGCACTCTCCCTCCTGTCCAAACAGATCATTTACAGAAGGGGCCCCTATTTAAAGAAGGAACTGAACGTTCAGAGTTGTTTTCTGGCCTTACAACTCTACCGACCGGCTGTTGCCTTTCAAAGAGTCAGACTTTGTCTGGCGCACTCGAGGACTGGGTTTGACGCCAGGCTCAACAGGTCGGCACGGTGGCACGAGGGATGGAGCCTCGTGCAAAAAATGTGCTCGTTCTTTTGCCTGAGATCAGCGAATCCCAGCAAAGCTGAGTTCAGGATAGCATGTCTTAACCATGGGAACTTGATGGACTGTCTTGGCTTGGGTAAACTTGGCCTCTCTGTGGTGCTGTGAGTGGGACAAGCTTGGAAACCAAGCAAATGGAAGAGGAGCATTCAGGTAGGCTTTGTATGATCTATGTGTAGCATAGAGAGAAAAAACGTGTGTGTAAGGGAAGTCTGCAAGGAGTTAGAGGAACATTTAGCCCTGGAGAGCTGTAGTACTTCAAAAACATGCAGGGGTGACCTGCATATGGACTTCAGGGAGGCTGGCTCTGAATCTGTCATCTAGGCGACATCTATAGCACTGTGAAGTGGCCTGATACTGTCCCAGTACAGCCCACCACTGAAAGTAGGTGCCTGAAGTTGTCCAGTGGCTGATGTGTTGCATCTAAATGATGGCTATGCTGCAAGAGGTGTGTTGGGATTTCCCATACTTTTGGTTATGGTTTCATCTTGTGCTTTGGACTTGACTATCCTCATAGGCATATAACTTTCAAATTTTTCATGGAGAGGGCTTTGAGTCGCCTGGTGCCATGGCTGGGGGAGAGGTGGACATGGGAGGGATGTTTTCTAATGTGTCTGGAACGGGAGACCCTGACTTTCAGGGAAGAGCAGTGTCCAGCCTCCACGAGGCAGGGACCCCAGGCCGCAGCTGACCTCAGAGAAGATGGCCACCGACAGTATGCAGTTCTGATCCACTTGCACTTGGCAGTGGGTGCCATCTCCCTTTTGCCAGGACAGTAGGTTTCCTACTGCAGAACTCATCCCTGAGGTTTCACCCTGGGTGGAGAGTCCCTGCTTAGCAGTTTCCTCTTCCTTCTCTTTTTTGCTTCCCTCTTGTCTGCATGCACCAAAAAAAGGATAGTCTGTTCCTGCAGCTGCCTTCTCTAAGCACCGAGGAAAGAGGCTGCCTTTAACGAAGCCGAAGAGTGACAAGGGCCACGCTCAGCTCTTGGGCTGCATCAGGAGGTTGCTACTGGAAATGGGAACGTGGTTCTGGGTAGAGAGCATGCTAGTAAACAGGAGGTAGGGAGGTCCCTTGGCAGTGAAGGGAGAGGACATGGCCTCAGGACATTCCTCAGTGGGAGGCTGTTACATGTCTGTCTCCAGCTTTTGGTAAAGATGTCTGTCGTGATTCTGCACTGCTCGCTTTGTGAGGGAGAAAGGGGGAGAAGAAACTGTATTTCCTGTGATGGCTTGGCTCTGAGATCTAGAAAGTCTCCTCTATAGTGCAAAATCTCAAATCTTGCCCATGGCAAGGCCATCAATTTGGCAACAGAGTGTCAGTGCTCTCGGTCGTGTGATGGGCAGCGGGTACCTTCACATTATTTAGCAAATCCAAGACTTGAGTGGGACATTGCCATCTAATGAGTTCCAAGCCAGCTTTCCTTGGATAGAGTCTCATGGGTCATCTTTTTTGAAGGATGGCAGGAGAAGGGACTCCAAAATGCAGCTTTTCAGCTTGGGATCTCACCAGTCTTTTCAACAATGACTTTCTTGCCCCAGCCACTTTGTGCATCGTGCAGCCCATTCGCAGGCACTGCGTGTCCAGGGGAGATGACCTTTCCAAGAGGGGAGCAGGCTGGAAAGGCAGCTTCCTTCTGGGGGGAAACGTCTCTTTGTTTGTCCTTGGGTTTCAGGGCTTGGCCTGGGGCAGTTGAAACTGGACCCTTGTCCTCAGAGGGGCTCTGAAGGCCCCAGCTTTTCATTAGTAGATTCAGCTCATTCAAAGGACCCATTTCTTTTCAGCAAGGAGAATTCATATGCAAAGCACTGCACAGATCCCAGCCCAACTGTCTTTCAGAGGGAGGGTTTATGGTTGGACATGTCCTGGGAGCAATCCCATCTTTTGTTTGCAGATTTGCTACTGCAGTGCTTAAGGACTCCCATGTCCACTCCATGCTCTGGCCTGGGACATATCTCCAGGCATGACCAATACCAGGTCCAAGCCATCTCCTGGGGTGGGGATGACGACTTACTCTGTCCCTCAGTGACAATTTTCTCTCTTGATGCTGCAGCGGGGACTCTGGTCCATCACCAAAACTCCAGTGGGAGAAGGTGAGGTCCTGGCACAGCAGATGTTGCCCTTGGAGGGACCGAGGCAAAGCCCTATGTTTATCCACCTATTCTTCTGATCACAATAGCAAACAGTGATTCTTTTGTCCCATATTACGATCTAGGATTGGAAAAATTCCCAAACACACTCCAAGAGGTGTGAGAAGTTGGGCACGTATGAATGCTTGTGTTATCCACCTCCCCTCTGCTGCCTGTAATGCCAATTTACCATCCCAGCCACTGGCTTTTTTCTGCAGTAGATGCTGCTCCCCTGAGCCAGGCCAGCCCGTGGTCAATTAGCTGGGTTATGCCTTCTGCTCAACTTTGGCCCAGTAGCTGAGCAGTGCTGAATCTCACCCTTCTTTATCTCCTGTGACTGCTGCTCTGAGTAGCTGGAGGTCAGTCCTCATCCCCATCTGAGGGGCTGGGGTGAGATGGGAGGAGGGTGAGATGGAGGAGGCTGGGTGGCCACTGACAATCTCTCCCTTACCATGTGGTCATGGTGGCTGGAGAATCTGAGATGTGCTGGGTTTGCCTATGCAGATAAGGAATTGATTACACTTTAGAGATGTAACTGGAGCCTGCTAATCCTGCCCTGCTCAGGAAGGGGAAAACTGCTTCGGGAGATAAGCCGAGAGTGGGATTCTCTACCCGCTTCAGCCTCACACCTCAACATCAGCCTACTTCATGACCAGACCACAAGTCTGGCCTGAGGATGTATGGGGTGCTCAGTGCAATGTTGGGGTCAGGGGGCTGTGTGTGGCTCCATGGGATGTGACAAAGTTGGGCTTGAAGCTGCTGTAACTGAGAGAGGGGGATGTGGTTTGTCCACCAGTGGGGTGGTTGGCTTTGGCTGGCTTGTTTTTAATGTCTGGAAACGCTTCCAGCCCACTTTCTGCTGTTAAACTGCCTCTGTTCAGAGATCTGCATGAGGTGCAAGAGATTCAATCAGCTTTGGCTCTGAGTGCTGCCTGCCCCAAATTTCAGATGGGAAGATTTCATCTGGGAGTCTCACTGCCAAAGCTGATGGGAGTTGACCACCAGCCTGCAGTGAAGAATCCATGAATAGACATGGCTTGTGGTGTCAGGACTGTAAAGAGGAAAATAGAAAATATTTAAATTTGATCCACAATGCTTCATTCAACCACAATGTAGCAATGACTGGGCATGCGGACACTGCGTCAGAAGTTTCCGTACCCAACTCCGTTACAAGCCGTGAGCTAAACTGGTTGGCAGGAGCGGGATGCAGGGGAGGACTGGAAAGACGAGCTCATCTGTGTTCATTCAACTTCCTGGGGAGTCAGATTTCTTGGGGAATCTGGTTTTCAGTAATCACTGCAACATTGCGCCTTATTTTTTGTGGCTATTTTAGATCATTTTCCATATTAGGGGGGATTTTTTTTTCCACCCCAATGTGTTAATAATAATTTTCCAGACCTTTTGATCATTTTGCTGCCAGATCCTTGCTCACTATGGCAACCCATTTGGCATTTGGGATGGGGTTAGGAGAAAACTGGTTCAGACTCTTTGCCAGCGCTGTGAAATATGTGTCTCTCTTCTGCCGCTTCCGTGGCACACACAAGCTGCATCCTCCTGAAGTGATGGAGAGCTGCTGCTTGCAACTGAGAAACTTTTTGGCATGTGATAAATTCCCTTCTCTCATTTCCCACACCCCAAAATTACAGTTTGAGGGTAATTCAGACTTTTTTTTTTAATTTGGGTAAATTCAGAAAATGATTTGGACTCTTCTACCCCAGAAAGATGGGAAGTGACTGTTTTTTAAAGCAGTTTGGTTGGTTTGAAACTGACCCAAATTTTTATTAAAACAGAGAGAGAGGAAGAAAAAGATAATGTGAAATGGGAGGTGAAGATTTAATGTTTGATTCAGAAAACAGTGTTGATCGATCTGAATTTGTGTTACAAATACAAGTTCCAAAAACTCTTGTAGATAGGAGAGTGCCGGGGAAAGTGTCACTGGCCTCAACACATGATGCTTCTGCTGTTGGTCATGGCCCTGGTTAGGTCTCCAATAGGGCTTGTTGGCCATGGCTGGAGTTGGCCTCTGGAGCTAGATGGACTGTTACCCTGAGCTGATGTGACTTGGTCCCATCTCTGTGGGAGTACAAATCTTATAAAAATTTTGTGTGCTTTATGGACTGAAGGAGCACATCTCCACCTCGAAAAGCATCTCTCACAGAATAGTTTAAGTGCTTTGTTTCCAAACAGTCCTGATGGTCACTCCCATGTTGGGAGTGGAGGTGGGTTTGTGAGGATCTGGGGTGGCTTTGCAGTGGTTATGGGTACAAGCCTCCCTCTCAATTTGTTGCTGGGATTTTTGGTTTGATTTATGGCTTTAGACTGTGAAGATTGGTGACAGAAATGGCCCATCAGTTTCACAATGTTCCTTCTTCCTCTGGAAAATAAATAAGTAGATACACAAAAAGCCAGTTTGCCAGCTGAAATTTTCCATGCTTCATCTCACGGCAGCCTTTTCTGGAAAATTTGAGCAAAAATCTGTTCATCCATTTGTAAGTTTTGGAAAGGTTGAAGCAAGGAGGGAAACTTTTATGTCAATTGTTAATTCCCACTTCCTGGAATAGTGCGTGTTGGTGTATTAGGAAATTTCAGCTTCTGTTTGCATTGGAAATAGGTATTTGTGTTTTGATGTTGATTTTCTCAGTGGCTTTATGTAAACATGGTGACTATAATCTAACCAAGGTCTAAAACTCCCTATAATTACTTAACATTGAAGTGCTGAACCTTGTTTACCAAGATTGTTGATACTCATTTAAGGTAGATATCATGTCCTTTGCTGAGAAGACATACACGCTGCTGTCTGTCACATGGACCCTTGAACTGGCAGTGTGAAGACCCAACAGGAGGTGCCTTAACATCCTCCACAAAGCTCTTGAGAGTTTATTTATTCCTTCTGAGCATAGGGTCTTGAAGATAACTTTGTGTTTAAAGAGAAGGTCCAAGACACTGGATTTTGCTTTGTGTCTGGGGTTTGCTGTTGCAGAAGAAAGTAGGATGCAAATATACTTGCATAGGTCAAGAAACAGGCATTTAGGTAGGTGCCTGAGGTCTGGGGGCTTTTCTGCACAAAGAAAGTTTGGAAAGAACAGCTCAAGCCCATGCCATCATGGATCAGTCTCTCCTGACTTGGTTGTGACCCCATGTATGAGTAGAAGGAGGACTCAGCCAGCCAGCCACAAGCCACTTCATGTGTAACTGTCCTCAAATATGAGTCAGATAGGAGTATTTTTGTACCAAGTTCAATGCTATTGATCTTCAGTATTCACAAATGTAAATTCAAGCTCCAGGGAATATTGAGATTGGCTTAAAATAAGGGGATTAGTTGCCAGTGTCATTAGCAGGGGCATTTGCTGGCATTGTGGCTGTCCCTCTGTTTGCTGACTGTTGCTTTAGACCTGGAGGTGTAAAAACATATGTTTAAAAAAAACTGGTGAGCTTTTGTGACTCCTGAAGCTGGGTCTCCATGAGCCCAGGTGAATGTTGTAGGTGGTAGTTAAATTGCAAAAGATAGGAAGAGGGCTGATGTTCAGTGTGTGTTTCAAAGCATGGCTGTGGGCTGTGTGGGTCTGTGCAGGAGTTTTGGGGTTCCTGGGGAGGAGCTGCTGCATCTTCGTTGTCCGTACCACCCTGCAGGGCACCCACTGGTCCAGGAAAGAATTTGGACTAGACCTTGTTGATCCAATATGCAGGTAGGGCATCCATGATTCGATGGCAGACGAGCACCTTGGTGGGGAAGGAGGCATCTTGCCCTGCTAGTATGTGTGTAAGAAGACAGAGAGAGCAGCCAGCAGTGTTTCACCAGCAGCATTGCCGCATTGGGCATCTCTGCTTTCCCTGGGGGAAAGTCACACCAAAAGCCAGCTCACAGCCTGGCAGAGGAATTGTCCACCTCTCTTGAAACTCTGTGCTTGAGTGGGTTATGTCCCCCTGCCACTATGCCTTAGGCACAGTGAAGGCAGGATAGAAAACCCTTCTGAAAATCACAACCTAATTACTCCCATCTGCTCCGGCACCGCTTCCTATTTCTGCCTGCCAGGATGCTTGTCTCTGATGCTAAGTAGCACATTATTTTCCATAAGTTGCAATCATTTACTTGAAATCTCCTTCTCCTTTAAAATGTCCCCCTGGAAAGACGATTCAGCAAGTTGTGGAATGGGCAGAAACAACCAGGAGAAAGCCCATCCAGAAGCAGCCCAGCCCAGGCGGGAGGGCGAGCACTCCTCCTGTCCTGTGCTCAGTAACACCACCCAGCAGGTTTCTTTTTAGGGTGGGTTTGTTTAAATGCCCAGCCACTGGAACCAGCCCTTGGCTGATAATGTCAGCAAGTTCAACTCCAGAGGAGCTGCCAGCTCAGGTGGCTGGGGGGAATCTTAACCAGGCAGTCACAACAAAATCCACAGGACTGCGCTTTTGGCTGTTGAAGTCAGCAGAGAGTTGAGGAACCAATGGCCACGCCAGTTCTGGGGGACCTCTTCTTTCGTCATCTCAGTCTGAGTTGGCTTTATGTCATTCACTGTATCTTCTTCCAAGATGTCCCCATTGCATCCCTGAAGAGGGTGTTCCCACTGCTTCACCTTGCTGTAGCCTCCTCTGGTGTCTCCTGCTTGGTCTTCGACTTTCACCCCATAAGTCCTGGCTGGCACCTAACTGGGGCTAAGTGCACACACATGAGGCAGCACACAAGGGGAGACATGAGGATGAGAAACAGTGGGAAATGCTGTACCACCTCAGCCTACAAACCCTTGTGAGTAGATATATCCCATGCTGAGGGTCTGGCTAGGCCAGGCCCTTTCTTCACACATCTCTTCAGCTTGAGGACCCTGACCGCAGTAGGATAAATCGCCTTTTCTAGAAGAAAGGTAGAGCTTGGAGGTTTGAGCATCATTTTCTATTGTCACTGTTGAACCACAGTCTCCTGCTGAGTTGCTGCCATCGCCCCCATCATGTTTGATTGCCTTCATGATGTTGTTCTGCCTCTGTTGCCCACACACCTCTGATCTGGAGTGTTTGGAAGGGGTGGAGAGCAAAGAGTTGCTAAGCTGAAGCATTTTGGAGTGGCCTTGGAGAAGAGAGGTGACTGTGTGCTCAGTTCCTGGGCTGAGCTGTCTTCTCAGGTCCCTTTGGAAAAACGCTCCCAGGAAAATGGAATAAATAAGGGAGATGATGGTGGTGTGGGGGACCAGGAGGAGCCTGGTACCTACTGTTGTGGATTTCTTAAGAGTCTTCACAGCCCCAGACCATCCCCAGGGTGCAGTCCATTTTGAAGGTGTGTGCTAGCACCATGCCTGACAAGGGCTGTTTCTGCTGCCCCATGCCCCCAACCCTGGCTGTACCTCAGGCTGCATGGCCACCTTGGCATGCAAGGACACCAGGCACAGGTACTGTGATTTGGGGACACAGACACGTGTGGGGTGCTGGCTTCCCATCTCATGTGAGCATGAGATGAACTGGCTGCTTATTAGGTGCTTTTCAGAGATGCCCAGGCTGGTGGGAAATATTTTTGAGCTTCTGAAAGCTTTGGTGACTCAAGGCAATTTCCATCCCATGTCTCTAAATAGCAGGGCAAACAAGGAGCCGGGGAACTATTTTTGGCTTTGTCTTCTCACCTGATTCTCCAAGGCCAGTCTTGCCACAACCTCCCCGTGTCCTGCACCACAGCCCACGCTACTGACCCAGCCCAGGACTAGGATTTGAACGATGTCCTCTATGATACCTTCCTCAAGAGGGA
Organism: Brachypteracias leptosomus; assembly: GCA_013401335.1. Taxonomy (NCBI): domain Eukaryota; kingdom Metazoa; phylum Chordata; class Aves; order Coraciiformes; family Brachypteraciidae; genus Brachypteracias; species Brachypteracias leptosomus. The sequence continues at coordinate 75,270 of VYZX01001589.1, read as the reverse complement.
GAATGAATGAGTGTGTGAGCTGGAAGCCATTTCCCAGCTGCTGAAACCGGTCCCTGTGACCCTGGTGATGTCTGTGACCAGACCTCAGGCTGGTGGCTCAGCAGTCCCCAGCTGCTGACATTGGTGATGGTGAACTTGCCACAACCATGCTCCTTGGTTCCTCTCCATGGTCAGTGTTTTGCAGTGGTGCAAACAGGGACAAGTCACATGGCTTGGCTTTGCTTTTAAAATGCATCCATATATATATACACACACATATTTGCATGTGTGTGTGTATATATTTTTATACAAAAATGCATTTTGAGGCAGGGGGGACCTCAGCGAGGATCGAGCACCCTCTAGTGGCATGTGCCACAGCTCTGGAGGCCGCCGAGCCAGCAGGAAAGCAGCCAAGGACATAAAGTCTTGCATGATTTTTCCTCCCCATGACTGCCAGTCACTATCTTTCTTTTTGTTCTTCATTTTTTTTTTTTTTTTTCCTCCTCTCTCTTTAATCAAGAGCAGCAAATGGCAGGTCCTGGGGGTGCCAGGGCAGAAGCAGGAGAACACCTGCAGCCCCTCGGCTCTGGCTTGCTGCTGGACCACCAAGGATCATTCTGCTTCATTTATTTTATTTTAATTCGGTGGGAAAGCCACTGTGAGTCGGGTCCCGCCTGTACCAGCTCGCCCCAAGCCCCGCAGCCAGTGGAGAAAGGGCCACATCCCATCATGGGGAGCATTTTGGAGGGTAGGAGCTGCTGAGGAGCCCAGCGCCCTGAGCATCCTGACAGGAGCTGCATTGGAGTCAGGGACAGCACCAGGAAGGTAAAAAAGGAGCTTTTAAATAATCATTTTGTCTTCTCAGCTGAGCGCAACCTTCCAGGGATAAATAGGCAGCATCAGTTCTGCTTAGACACATTGGCCTTTCCATTTATTTACTCCTAAGCCATGTTCCGAGTGATCAGCCCAGCCCAGGCTGTGTCCACACTGTCCCGGCTGGGTTCGGGTCTCTGCTGCAAGGATATGTGTCTGTCCGTCTGTTGGGTGCTGGGGATGCACACACCCTGCGGGTGCTGGTCCGTCTGTGTTGCATGGTAATAAAGCTGAGAGGTTATACAGTGCTTTTCATCAGGAAGCAGCTCTCTAAATATAAACTAATTAATCACTCGTGTCTACCTGTCAGGTCAATGAGTCCTGAGATTTTTAATCTAAAAATATTTCCCTTTTGAAATCAGATGCACCTGTTTTGGCAACTCCATTTTTGATTTGTTTATTTAGGGAGTTTTAATTTTAATTATTTTTTTTTTTTACCTGTGTTGCTTTGTATTTGGGCTTTTGATATGCTTTAATGTAGTGCTACTTAGTCCTGGAAGAACTGGATTTTGATCTCTTGTTTTTCATAGCAGGTTTGTCTCTTGCCCATAGCCTGTCACCTCCCCACTTCCCTCTTATTTTTTTAAGGATTTTGGCTATGTTTACCTCTTATTTCAGTTCATGGACTGCAGACTCCGAACCATTTTCTTGATGACGTCTGACCTCTCCCCTGGGATTATTCACCAGCGAAGCGCAGGGCTGAGTGCCTCCCAGGTGGGGGGAGATGTCGCTCCTGTCTCCTCCAGGCTCAGCAACTGGCACCCAGTTCCAAATTTGGAACTATGCCCCCATCCCTCTGTGGAGAAATGATCCTCCCTAGTGTGGAATTATTTATTACTAGCTCATCTTATTGGCAAATTTACTGTTGTTGGGCTTTTTTTCTGCTTTTCTTTCCCCCTGACCCTCCCACCTTTGTTGACAGTGAATGTTTTAATCACAAAAATGCCAATAAATGCTGGAGTCCTGAAAATAATTATTTCGGTAGAGTTTGAGCCTTTACAAAAAGCTATTTTTAGTCTTAGACAAATCTCTCAACAGGGTCTTTTACTTCCATTTTATACTGGTAATAGCTATACCTTTAACTTATTTCAGAGTGACCATACTCAGTGTTTGCCTGGGTTTTTTAGCTGCTCTGGTTTTGCTTCTTATTACCAACTGATTTTAGACTTTTTTTTTTTTTAAATGACAGGGAAAATCACTTGCTTTTGTTTGCACTGCAGATTCAGGGGGCCAAATTCATCTCAAGTGTAAGCGGGCACGGCTTTATTAAAATCCACACAACATTACCCAGCTCTGGATGTGTGCGAGCGTGTGCTCAGGGGGTGTGGGTGTGTTCACAAAGTGTTTTGAGCTCCTGTGCCAGACAATACAGGGAAATATCTCTTAAGAAATGCCTTTTTTGTTCACTTATCAAAGATTTATTTGATTTATTTCACAGCTGCGCACACGTGGGCATGTGTATATGTGTAAATTTCAAATTATGCCTCTGCATTCAGACACAGACAATGGTGGGGAACACCGGGGGCATGTAGGGCACCTCCATCCTTCAGACCTGGGACATCCCCAGCAGTCAGGATGCTCCCATGTGTTTTTTTCAGGAAAGCCCTCACAGGAGAAGGACTTTTACTCAAAGCAATAGTTGAGGCATGAAGTACAAAGAGGAGAGGAAAATTCTCTCCTTGGAAAGTTGCTCCAGGAGGATTGATTTATTGTTGCCTCTTTTCTCGGTATGGTTTAGACTTCACTGGAATGACTGGGTTTAAAAAAAAACAAAAAAGACATTTTCCATAGCATAAAATTTATTTCATATGGTTTTTTGCTTGTTTTTCCACTGTGTGTCTAAAAGTGTGGCCTTGCAAGCCCTCTCTGCGTTACTTAAAATGTGGAAACTGAAGCACAGTCAACCCTGCACTCTGCATCTTCCTCTGCCATCTGGTTTTGATGGCTGATGCAAATAGTGCAGGATTGGGCCATAAATGACATGTTGGGTGACATAAGAGGACCCCTGGGTGAGCTGAGATCTGGCCTAGAGACTCTCTCAATTTCCCATCCCATGCTTGAGTTGGGATATGGTCCCATCACTTCTGGCAGCAAGTAATGGGTACGTTTATTGGGTTTTTTGGTTGGTTTTGCTAGCAGTTTCATTGTGGGTTTGAACACAAAGCATGGCTTTTTGGGTTACTTCTGCCCTGGGCTCTCTGCTGGTTCTGCCCTACTTCTTCCCTGCACTTGGAGCACCAGGCTGCAAACTGCCTGTTGGAGTACCCTTGGGAAAGGAAGAAAAACTCTGTTGATGGGGACCAAGTCACAGGGGTCCAACCTGGTATGAGCATCCCCTTCCCCAAGTTAAACCCCAGTCGTGACTCAGGCTTTCATCTCCCCTTTGTGTCTCCTGCAGTGCTGAGCATCCGGGGAGCGCAGGAAGAGGAGCCCACAGACCCCCAGCTGATGCGATTAGACAACATGCTCCTGGCCGAGGGGGTAGCAGGCCCCGAAAAAGGAGGTGGCTCAGCTGCCGCGGCCGCCGCTGCTGCTGCATCAGGAGGAGCCGGCTCCGACAACTCAGTGGAGCACTCCGACTACAGAGCCAAACTCTCCCAGATCCGGCAGATCTACCACACGGAGCTGGAGAAATACGAGCAGGTAACAGGCTCCTTCGTGGTGCAGGGCAGGGCTGCTCAGGGATGATGATCATGGGATGGTGGGACCAGGATCTGAAGTGACTGGGAGAGCTGCCGTCCAGCGCCGACACCTTGGTGTGGATGTGCACAGCCTGGATCACTACTGACATCTATTGTTAGGAGTGTATGGGCAAATGGAAACTCCTACTTGGCACTGAAGTGAAAACGTGCTTTTTTAGGGTTGGAAGGGTTGGGTTTTTGCACTGGGACGTAGCACAAGAATAGGCTCGGCATGGGTTGCCTCTTTGATTTTCACTTTTCACTCCTCCCCTAATATCTTGCCAAAAATTGGCCCTGTGAAGGGGGAGTCTTCTTCGGGGTGCTTGCCTTAGTGCAGGCAGTTTTCCAAGCAAGGCTTGAACCAAAATCTTCCTTGACTATTTTTTCTGCTTGAAAAGTCCTTTATCCAGAAAAAAAAAGGTGTCTTTTTTCTTGTGGAAAATGACTCTTAAAAAAAAAAGAAGAAAAACTGTTAGGGTCATGAATGGCAGCAATTGGTAACACTGACAATTGCATGAAAAGCTTTACAGGCCAACGCTCAAAACCAGTTTTCTTTAGCCGCTTCCAGATGTTTTACAGATCTCTCTTTGCCACTCTGCGGATTGCTTTTGTGTTGAATGTGGTTTCTACTCCAAGGTTTGGTCTGTGGAGTGCGAGCAAGAAAGCACCGCCCCTCTGTGGGTGCAGGGCAGGCCAGGCGTGGTTTTGGGTCTCTGGTTTAACACCATCTCTGCTGATGTGATGGGGCTGTGAGCAGCTGCCAGTGCCAGGGTCTGTACAGGCAAGCCAGCCCAGCCTCCTATTAACTCTAGCTAACTGTATGCTTGGTGGGGCCCCTTTAGGTGCCACATTGGCCAAGCTGAGGCTGCTGATCAGTGTCTTCAGACCTACACCCGATGTGGAGCTACCGTAAATGGGGGCCACTGGGTTGGAGCTGGCGTCAGGGTGGCCAGGCAGGGCTCTGGTGTTGGAGGAGCTGAGCATGGTCATGCTGTGAAAAGCATTTTGACGGGGCATCAGAGAAGGAGGTGTTGGCAGGGCCCAGGGAGCAGGCAGGGGACAGATTGGAAGGATGACCTTTGGTGGCTGTCCTCAGCCCTTGCTATCACTCCCTCAAGGCATGGAGATGGGAATAGTGTGGCATGGGGGAGCCTCAGCCATCTCACCAGGGTGGGAATGGAGAGCACATCAGGGCTCATCTTTCAGCCCTCAGGCTGAAGATGGAGAGAGGGACCCCATGGCCTTGCCACCCAAGCTCAAGGAGATACCTTTGGCATAGGCAGGGACAGACTTCAGGGAAGGACCTTCCGCTCCTTCTTCTCTTTGAGCGGGAATTTTGTTTGTTTGCTTTTCTGATTTTGTTTCTGCATAACTTTTGCTCCCCAAAGGGACACCCATGCGAGAGAAGCCTTTACCCCCAACCCCATGGGGTGAGATGGGCCTCATTTTTCCTTCTCACAACCCACAGGGTTGGTTTTTCCACCAAGTTATTTTGCAAGTGGCTCTGCCAGTCCACGTCTCTTATATCACCACTCACAGTCCTGCAGAACCAGGATTCAGGGTTTCTCAACCTCCACCCCCCTTCTCTTCAGTCCCATTGTTGGTGGCTGGGAGAGCTCAGCGTCTGGCTTCTCACGGAACCTGGCTGCTGCTGTGACAGCACAGCACTTCCCGGCAATTTTGCCTTTATTGCTCTTCATTTCACAGCAAGAGAAGACAAGCTGAAATTGCTTGGGCATCTGGGAGCAAAGAGGCACCTGGCTGAGAGCTTTTGTGGCCAGCACTCACCCTGGGAAATGGGAGCTGTCAGCTGAAACTGGTGATGGGAGGGATTCTGCTGGCCTCGGAGATGTCTCCTTGTTGGATCAGAGCCATGGGTGGGGATTCAGCTTGGAAGGGTGGAGTGGGAGATAGTAAGTCAAGCCCATGTCACTAGTCCACAAAGTCAGTGTTTCTTTCCTCTGCTAGCACCTTTCTCCCCATCATGGGATGGGAACTGGGGACACTGTCTCCAGAGTAGCTGCTCATGACCCAGGAGCACTGAAGGCTTCTCAAGCCATCAACATCTGAGTGCTGCTCTCAACCTGGTTTTCAGGGCTTGGGTCTGGGAATCAGAGGATCCTGTCATGTCTGCGAGGTGCTTGTGGGTATGGAGGAAAAGGCAATGAAGTGGCCTTTATCTGGCCTCAGAATTCCTCCCTTGTCCATCCGACTCCTGTCTCTGCCCTGTCCTCACAGCACAGCATGGGGACAGTAGGAGCAGCCAGACAGTGCTGTGCCAGCAGCAAACTAATTGGGATTATTACCTTATGCCCTTACTTGTCAGGGCTCCTGCCTCACTCAGGCTTTAATTATTATCATTATTTACTTCTTATTTGATGTGCTAAGAGTGCAGAGCAGGGATGTGTCTCTCTGGGAGCTGCTCCTGTGAAGCACAAAAAGCTCTGCAGGACACATGGTACTGGAGTCCAGCTGGGGCAACAGGAGAAGGGACAGTGTGTCAAAAGGTTCATGGTCCTCCTCAGATACATCTACAGCTCCTCCAGTCCCATCCAGAAAAAGAGTGGCTGAGACTTCTTCATGAGTCCTAAGACTTCACCTGCCCCAGCTCCATCTGTGCTCCCTGAGAACAAAAAGTTGGTTCCTGCCTTTCCCAGCATATTTGTTGAGAGTCTCTTATGCCCACTGCTTGGCAGATGAGAGATATTTATCTCTCCCCTGAGAGCCAGCACACTTGCTCTGGGTCTGCCTTAAAAAGCCCCAACCACTGAGGCCTCCACTTGCATCTCTTTCCATAGCAGCATTGTCTCTGTACTGTCCTTGACACCGTTGAATGACCTTCCGATTCTGGGGTTTCTTTTGCTTTTCTTGCCATCCCAGGCATGCAATGAATTCACCACCCATGTGATGAACCTGCTGCGTGAGCAGAGCCGAACCCGACCCATCTCGCCAAAGGAGATAGAGCGGATGGTGAGCATCATCCACCGCAAGTTCAGCTCCATCCAGATGCAGTTGAAGCAAAGCACGTGTGAAGCCGTCATGATCTTGCGCTCCCGATTTCTGGACGCACGGTGAGTTCACCTCACCAAACCTCTCGCCACAGCCACCATGAAGTATTGTTCAGGCCTGGGAGAGGTGTTTTGAGGGTCTGGAGTGAATTCAGGTCTATCTGAAGGGCCATGACTCTTGGTCTTGAGCCACAGAGGCTGTTCACCTTCCTTCTCCTTTAGTTGTCTGTCACTCAGCAGGGGTGGGAACAGCGATTCAAGACATCCAGCCTCTGTCACAGGGAGGCTCCCAGTTGTACCTTGAGAATTGCACATCCTGCTTTTTCTGTAGCAGAAGGAAATTCTGTGGCATATTCCAACAAAACTCTGTGGTGAAAATGTGCACTTCAGTTAGGGATGAAAGCTGATCCTCCAGCCCATCCTGTCCCTTCTAGGTTCCTATTCTTTTCCTTCTGTTTTCATTGTCTCAGATTTTCAATTTGCTGCAGAATTATTTCACTCCCTGAGCTGGTTACATGCAGGCTGTGGCTTAGCCTGCAGATTGGAATGGGAAGGAGAGGCAGCTACACTGGGGGTACAAGAAAAGAGGTAGCAGACAGATAATGGCCAGCTGTAAGTGGAGCAGAGTTCCCCAAGGATATATCCAGTGCTGCTTCCTTAGCACAGAGCTCTGCAGAGCAGCAGTGGTGCCTTTGGCCAGAGCAGCCAGGTGTCAGGAGTCACCTTCCCAGGTGGAGGAGCTAGCTGCCAGTTTTAAGACTCTTCCATGAGCTGGAGGATACAGTGATAATTTGAGATGGAAACTCATTTGATTTGGAAGGTGGTGACAGAGGAGTCACCAACAAGGTGCAGATGAGAAGCTTCCTTGCCATGAGTCTTGTGCACTCCATACTCCCAGAAGCAGGGGAAGGAGGGACAGAAGTGGGGAAAGTCAAGAGTATCTAAAATTGCATTCCTGTTTCTGGATCCCTGGCACTGATTCCCTTTCCTCTTCCTTCTGTTTCTCCCTCTTTCTTCATGCTAAGGCGGAAGAGACGAAACTTCAACAAACAGGCTACGGAAATCCTGAATGAGTATTTCTATTCCCATCTCAGCAACCCTTACCCCAGTGAGGAAGCCAAAGAAGAGCTAGCCAAGAAATGTGGCATCACAGTCTCACAGGTGAGAGAGTTCAGAGATAAAGAAAAGATGGCTACTGCTGGCAGGAAACCTCAGCATGGTGAAGGACACTCTGGATCTTGGTGAAGTCAGTCATGTCCCAGTGTTGAACATTTAATTTCTAAATGTGTTTAGCACAAGTTTAGTGTAAGTGGATGGGAGAGCAGGCAGCAGAGTTGTGTATTAAAGCCATGAATGGAAAAGGAGAGTTTGGAAGAGGATTTAGCAGGGATGAACACTTCATGGCTGCATGTGCAGTCAAGGTGTTAGCAGCACAGAAATGATGTGGTGTGACCCACAGAGGCAAAGTCTTCTCCTCAAGGAATTAGTGCTGAGCTGGCTTGCAGGAAGAGCTCATTTGAGCTGAAAGTCCATTCTTCAAGCCAAGGGTTTCAAAGACAGTAGGAAGTATTGCACAGATTTTGCTCAATAAGGTAGAATGGACAAGGTCATGGTGGGAAGGGTTTGGGTCAGACAGGCTAATGGTTGTAGTTTGTGCTCAAGGAGGGTGGGCTTTCTCAGGGTCATTTCTCCCTGTCATTACTCTTGTGCTGTGGAACATGACATCTCCCTGACTTGCTTATCCCTCAAAGAAAGGTGGTCAATAAAGACAAATTGAATTATTTCTATACATTCAAGACAGCCACATAGTTCCGGGAGTCTGTAGCTTTGACCTGGGAGCTGCTGGGGGTTGAGGGCTGCAGTCAGTCCTTGAAGTGTTCAGCCACACATTGCTCGGGCCTGCCCTTTATTTCCTCTCTTTTTGGACCAAGCTGCACGATTGAAAGCCAATCTATATGGCCTCCGGTTGTCTTGTCCTCATGTAAGCTTAGCGCTCCCTCTAGGCTCCTATTGCCTTCACCATCTTGGGCCGCTTCCCAGCCCCAGGCGCATGCCTGTTCATCGCTTGAGTAAACTGAAGACAGCAGTAGCATCTGGTGTCCTTGTGAGAGCATGTCTGCCTTCAGCAGGAGCAACAGCATCCAAGGGTAGGTGTCTTCTCCATGTTGAACGCCTGCTGAGTGACTCCGATTGCATCCCCTGGGTCAGAAGACCCAAATGTTGATTCTGCCCAGAGTTACCTACAAGAAACAGCACATATTGGCTTAAGTGAAACTACAGCTGTCCTGATGCTTCCCCTCTCACTTTTAATTCATCTGTTCACACTTAGAATTTTTCCCTTGCAAAGGCAAAATGCTCAGAAGAAATGCTGCACTTAGGATATTTTTTGACTGTGCTGTATCAAGGCTGCTTTGTGCATCTCTCCAGGATCTCCCTCCCTTCTTCATCCAAAGAAGGTAGAAACAAACACACATCCAGGTCTCTGGTTTTGCTGAGGCTGATTGGGAATGTGGGACAGCATCAACCCGTGCAAGTCATGACCAGAGTTAATCTGAACTCAGAGGCTGACCAGGGTAGACACATTCTTTGCTTCACAAGTTTTAAAATGAAGATCGATTGTGGTGACCATTTATCCCAACTTCTTTCCCTGTGGTGCTCATAGTTCCGCCACGAGCTCCAGCATTTGAAGCCAGAAGAACTGTTGTAGAGAGGTGGCCAAGTGGGAAGATCACAAAGGAGCACATGGTCCCTAATGAGAAACTGGACCTAGAAGTGGAGTGGAGCTCCTTGCAAACAGCACCTGCTTCTGGTGCTGTCGAAATGCTTGCTTCCAGATCTGGTTTGGGTCCTGATCTGAGTTACTACCTTTTGCCTTCCAGGAGTCTCTGCAGGTTATATTTCCTTCTTCCTGCTCTGCAGCAGTGCAATCCTGGATACCGGCCATTCTGTAGCAGGTGACTTGGTGAATGAAGCCACTTCTTTGTAGAAGCTGCTGTATGCTTTAGAAGCGCTGCAGATAGAAAGCATCATAGGAATAAAAGCATATGGGTTTCAGTTAGCAACACCCAAGCCAAAACCATTTTGCTAAGATGAGGGAAAAAGACAAGATTCCCTGGATGAACATCCAATATTTTCTTCTGTATCTTGATGCTTGGGTAGTCCATTTTGAAGAGGGAGAGCTGATGTACTTGCTTACCAGCACACAAAGGGAGAATATCCTTGGAGTCTCAAAGAGGTTGATCTCCTAGTTCAAGATTGCAGGTCCAAGCAATCCTAGGAGTGTTGGAGCTCTTCTGGGAAAGTTGCAGCATCCTCTGGCATTTGCCCATTCTCTTCATCCTGATGAGCTTTCTCAAGCAAGGTCAGTAGCAGCTGGAAGTTGTATTCTGCTTAAAGACCTTCACATAGGAAGACATTCCCCTGAAGTGTTCAGTAGTATTGAAGAAGAAGCTGAGAGCTGCTTCCCAAACTGTAGGTTGAGTATTTCCCACATCTTCTCTGAAATTGTTCAGTGCAGCATAGTACCCACAAGTGAACAGGATTATCATCAGCAGGGTACTGAGTGGGATTTTGGGAACACGTGAGTTCATGGTGGTTAAGGAAGTACCCTGACATCTTCCCTGGAAAGCAGTTGTGGCCAGGTACCACAACCTGGTTTCACTGACTTCAGAGTTATGCTGTCAGTGTGCTGAATCTCTGACACGCAAACTTCAGGTTATTTATCCAGATACCTGGCAGGTTGTCTAGGTGACCTTTCTGTCAAGTGTTCATACTACTGTTCCCAGAATATCACCCTGACGATCTGCAAGGACCACTGCTTTCTGAGCTCTTTAGATGCATCTGATATTCTGTGTCTTTAGATGCATCTGATATTTTCATGGGGTGAGTCTAGTGATTCCTGTGGAGCATCCCCTTAGTGGACATCACATTCATAGAGGAACCAGATATATTCACATAAACCCAGTGCTCTCAAGGGCATCCCACCACCTTGTCTCGGCTTGGTATGGCACGTGTGGGTAGAAGGTGCTTCCTTCCACAGCTAGGAAAATGGGGGGGAAACTACAATATACTCTATTTAACCTGAACTAATCCACCTTCCTCACTCAGCTGCAGTGGCCAGACCAAAATGTTAACGTCTTTGTCTTCTCTTAAACTCGCTCTAGGTATCAAACTGGTTTGGAAATAAGAGAATCCGGTACAAGAAGAACATAGGTAAATTTCAAGAGGAAGCCAATATTTATGCTGCCAAAACGGCTGTCACGGCTACCAATGTGTCAGCCCATGGAAGCCAGGCTAACTCACCCTCAACTCCCAATTCAGCTGGTTAGTTTTTATTTTTTTTATTTTGGGTCATTAGTGTTCGGTTTTTGTTCATTTCCCCTCCCTCTGATCTCTCTCTTGTCTTCTCCTTTGGGTTATTTTAATTTTTGTTTTCTGGTTTTGGTTGACTCGCTTTTGTGGTCTTTAAAAAAAAAAGAAATGGGTTTGGTTTTGAGGATTGTTTTCTGGGAGATATTTTATTTTCTTTGCTGTTTTTCCCCTCTTTTTTTCTTTCATCTTTTTTTTCTCTTCCCCTTCCCTGTTCTGTTTTTTGTTGAAAAAAGTGGTGTGATCAGACCTTGTGACTGACACTGACGCATTGGGGGTTATATGCATGGATGGTAAACACAGAACCAGAGAAATGGTCTGAACAAAGTTGCTGGGATTGCTTGAACTTTGGGGGGAGAAAAAATATCATTAAAAAGTCGTTGCATAATGATTTTGTTTCACTGGGGCTAAAAGCATGAGTGGTCCTAATGGATAAACCCCAGCATTTCTGGGATGTCCTAACTCATGCCATTTTGGGGGTTCTTTTGGGTAGCTTTTTATCCTTTGATTTTCTTTCTGTTGTGGTTACCTTTGATTGCTTACATGACAGTGTCTGGATCACCTGCAAGAATGTACTCTGTGTGAATTTTATTTTCCCTTTGTGTCAGTGTGATCCAGGGAAATCCATGGGTCGTTCCCTTCCCTTTCTTCCTTTCCTGCCCATTTGCTGTGGTTTCCATTTGTTTGTTTTGAGGGTCAAAGGCACAGAGCGCTTTGCCCAGATCTCAACTCCTCTGCTTGAGAACGATACTTAGTTCATGCAAGGTGCCTGCCATGGGGATGGCCAACCCAAAAATGATCCTGGGCTGCAGTTGGCTGGTTGTGCTCCAGTCCCAGGAACAATGGAAAATTTGGATTCATTTAAGAGGAGGAAAAAAAGTTAATGTCGTGGATGCCATGTACTTTGTTATCCATGCAAATGCCTGTGTACCTGTACTCTTTTTAGGGGTGGGAGGGAGAGTGGGAATGCGGCACTCTTGTGCCTTTGAGCTCAGTGTCTGCTCATGGTACCCTTTTACTGAGGCAGATGCTTGCTGTTATCAGGTAGGAAGGAATTGGTGGTGGAGCAAAGAGGATGGTGGGCAGCAGGAGGAGCTGGATGTTAAGTAGACCACCAGTGGTACACCATCCAAATGCTGGTTGCTCTCAAGGTGTGCTTCTATAGTGAGCTCAACCCTGCCTGTGACAAGTATCGCAGGAATCGCAGTCCAGAAACACTCCCAGATCTTGAGGATTTGAGTGGAAAGTGGAGAGGCGGGTCAAACAAGGGGAGAAACCAGTGGCATGGGTCTCTGCTTGATGTCCCAAGCCAGCCTCTCAGCAGGAAGGCAAAGGCAGTCCATTACCCACAAGTTAATGTGATAAGCGGTGCTTGATGGCTCTGTGCTCAGCAGCTCATCCACACCTTGGAGGGACTCCTGTGGATGGCTTGCGCAGGAGCAAGTGGTAGAAGGCTTATTCAGTTGGGCAGTGGATAAGAGTCCTTACACACAACCCCTTAATTTTCAGAGGTCATGTTACTTGCTAGGGGTCTGGCCCCAGAGCCACCAAGAGTGGAGGTGTTGCAGCTTTTGGTTGCAGGTCAGAAATGCTGCTGGGAGGCATCTCTCCCACCTCCTCCTCACCCAGGGCTGCCTATGAGCGAGTGGTACTGTGTGCTCTGTCTCGGCTGAGGTGCTCAGAGGGCTCGGATGGATGCAGCAGAATTTTGCAGGGATAGATGGTTTGCAAGAATTTTGATTCTTTTCTTTATGTTTTGTTTGGGTTTGTGGGGGTTTTTTCCATTTCCCTTCCGTTATTTGAACTGCTGAAGATTTAGCTGCAGTTTTTAAAAGTGGAATCCTTTCCAAACAGCTCACTCAAAATACCTGGTCAGGTGGTGGTCTCTTGACGTTAACACCCTCCTGTAGAAAAGGCTGGAAGGTAAGAGCAGAATTGTGTGTTGAGGTGATGCCTACTGCCTGTGATGCTGTCCCACAGTCCACATCAGCTTGGGACAGAGACACAGCTTTCCTTTTTCTCCTCTTTCTTCAACTGGAGTCAGATCCAAAAGTCTGGAATAGCAAGGGAAGAGCTTCAAATTGCTTAAATGGGTTTGAATCTGGCCTGCATGTAGTAGAACAGGCATTTCCCCAGTGCCTGCCCAGTTAAATAGTGCTCCAGCACAAGACTGTTTCTTCACCTTCCCCGCTGGCAGTAACACAACTGTTTCAAAGATAAATTGGCCAGTACCCTGCAGTAAATAGCTAGGATAATCCCTGGATAACACTACACTTTCCAGGAAGGACAAACAGTCTTGTTATTAACGGGTGCAACTTGAGCTCCTGGGTCTCCTTTCTGGCTCACTTGTCTGCACTCCAGAAACATTGACCTCTTTTCACGTGCCTAATGTGGCAGTGGTGCTGAAGCAGCACATCAGTGTGAAGGCAGCTCATGGGCCGTGGAGGTCCTTCTTCTGCTAAAAGCAAAGTGTTTCTAACCCAGCCCAGATCCTATCACCCTCCCTGTGTGCTGCAGCTATGGCAGAGCAGCATTTTATCTCCAGCAGTGATATCCCAGGTTGAGATCTTCCCAGCTGAACCACGCAAATGTAGTGGCTCAGTCAAGCATTTCTGCATTGTCACATTGAGGCAGGGGCACATCCAGAGGACATGTGGAGTTGTATGACCTCCCCTGCTTCAGGTTCTCCTGTAGGTGCTAGCAGCAAGAAGCACACCTGTGGGTCTATAATACCTGTTTGTGAAAGATTTGGAGGATGGTGTCAAGGGCCAGGAGCCAACCAGATGTGCTGAATTGCTCTGGGAGGAACATGGAAGTGGATGAAGAGGTGAAGGACTAAGATAGATGATGCCTCTTGTTTTACACCATGGACTTCTTTCTGTTTTCAGATCATTGACTGATACTTTGGTGTGGAAGGACCCTGAACAAAGATAGGATTTGCTGGAAATTTGTAGGACCTTCTGGTTTAAATACATTGTAGAGCATGTGGAAGGAAAGAGAGTAGGCAGAGAATATGTCATGAGAAAGAAGAGACCAACAATGTAGTCCCTGGAGGGCTATGATGTTGCAAGAGGAGGTGGAACTGGATGCGGTGGGACCTGGGACAGGAACTAAATTCATTTCTGCTGTGGCTATGCAAGCCCATCTGTTCTCTGCATTGATGCCCATGTTACTGGAGATCGGTGAATGGCTACAGTCAGTCAAAGAGATTGGCCACGCATTGACAAGGGCAAGGATTGCATCTGTCTAGCCATCTGGCACGTTCAAAGCGGGGTCTCCCATCCTCGGTCACCCAGGCCTGAATGTCAAACACCTTTTCATCCTGAATATGCAGTTGGGCTTTATCAGCCAGATGTTCAAATAAGCTGAGATGTCTGGCTCATTTGGGCTAACAACTCCCCATCTTCACTTTGATTGCCTGGACAATCTCAGCGCAAAAACCACATGGCAAATGAAAGCTATTTTATGTGGAAAGACCCTTTTGCCAGCCAGCATCCTCAAGGGCCACACACAGGTGATGACACCCAGTGAAATCTTCTATGCAGAGCAGCCAAAAATTGTCCTCAATTGTTCTTTTCTTGCTCACGCTTTTGTAAAAATCTTGCAAAGCTGCCAGTGGAAGGTATTGGGCTGTCTGGAAATGTACTTCATCTGTCACAGGCCTGATCACTGTACCTGTTCTTCTTTGCCTTCCTCCATTTGTGGCAATCACTTGTCCAGAGCACAGCACTGGAGAGGACCCTGCTTTGGCAGAGAGGCCGTTCTAGTCGTGATCTCATTGTCCTGAGTGTTGATTGGCAAGTGAAAAAGAATGAATGTCCTGCTGGGTCATCCCAGGCATTTAGACCTGCTATCAAACTTGGTGGCTTTGTCCAGCTGAGGAGATTCTGTGCTCTTAATGTGTATGTCATTGCCATTGACTTCAACTAACGGTCTTGTATTCGTGACCAGAGTCAACTTCAATAGTTCAATGTGTTCGGTCTCTGTCTCATTGGTGGTATATATTGTGGTGGTATACTGGTGGTACCATATATTGTGTTATGAGGCAGAAGAAAAAGATGGCTTGATTCCAGCTTCAATGAACATCATTACCATGTTTATCTTGATGCCGTTTGAATTGTCAGATGCTTGAGAGAAAAGGACTTATTAAAGGTTCTGGAAAATTTAAGGTGGAAGTTGAGACTATCAAAATGTTAGAGAAGACACTAGAGAAACTGGAGAAGAAGCTCTCTGAAGAGCTGGAGAAGTGGTTCAGGAAATACCAGCAATCAAGCTTATGAAGACTTTTGAATTTGAGGCAAACTAAGTGGGTTTTGCTCATTGGAAATGTTAGGGGTGAAAGACATCTCTTAGCGAGCATTGTTTTGATGTAGGCTCTTACCCAGTGGCAAGATCTGGCTGCCATATCTTGTTTAAACATTTCCAGCACTCTTTCTGAAGCTGATGATGACCTAATAGAAACTCAGCACTAAGGAAAAGTGGTGGTAGGTCTTGAGTTTGATAAGATGTTTGGGTGCTGAAGATGAATCACTGTTCCACACTGCTACAGATCATGAAAAGTGTTGGGTTTTTTTGTCTACTTACAATAGCATCAAGGGACTTCAATGCCAAGATCAGAGCCCTTTCCTTCTGTGTTCCCAAGCTCAAAGATGGTTGTTACCTCTCAGTTCTTGAGGAGCTCCAGATCTGATTATGACCACTGAAGACCTTTGGTGTGTTCAGAGTTGGAGCCTTTCAGTGGGACAGATTAGATTTATGATGGAGCCTCCTCTAGTGGAAGGATTTGACTTGTATTCCTGGATCTTGTCTCTGTGGAGAATGCCAGACTCATAATTTTCAAGGCTCTTCACATTCCTGCCCCTTCTCCCACCCTGGTGCATCAGCCCCTCTTAGCCGTATCTCTGAGACTTTGGGCCATCGTCATTTTCATACATGGCTAGTACACAGACAGCAAGTGCTGACGCAGCAGAGCCGCAGCACAAAGGGCTCTCTGCAATTACGGCTCTGATACAAATGCATCCGTACGTGCATTGGTATGCGCATATTTATCTTCGCTTCCACATCAGCAGCAAGACATATTTACCATTTAGATATGCACATATATTGTAAAAATACCCTGTGCCAATAGCAGTGTATATCTTGTAAGTGACATCTCCAGTGCTCCTCATGATTTCCAAGACACCAGCACTCTTCAGAACTAGAGTTTCTGACTGTTTGTTTATTTGTTATTTCCTCCCTCCTAGTCTCAATTTTACAGCCAGGTTTGTTAAATTTCAATGAAATATCAGTTAAGTTTATGGCATTTTTATTTGTTGTTATCGTTGTAATTTTCTTCTGGTAGGTGAAGGTGGGATGAAATGTTGCTCTGCTGGGGGCAGAGTGATAGCGGTGCCCTGTCAGGTGCTCAGGAATTCATGAGTCCTCTTCCCAGCTCTGCCACTGGTTATTTGTGTGATCTCAAAGGTTTCTGCTCATCTTCAAAGAACAAGAGCATATTCTCTGCTTCTTGTGAGTGGTAGCTGCAAAGTCCTTTGGTTCTCAGCCACTGCAGGAGTACAGAGCCACGTTACTGGTTTATGTCAATAGTCAAAGCGATCGTCATTCAGAAAGCTGGTTAGGAAGCATTGTGCATGTGAAAAGTGCCCATCTTCACGTTTAAAGTTGAGCAGTGTCAAGGTGGGCTGTTGTCAGTCTGCCAGCTCATTTCCCGAGGTTTTTTGTCTTTAAAATAGCAAGTAGCCTGAGAGGCTGGGAAGTGACAGGAGCCCTTTGCCAGCTGAGCAGAGGAGTTGATGGTTCCAGCTGCCTTCTGACTAGTCCAGGTTATTTTATGCAGTACTGTGGGATTGTTCTCTGGAACAGGTTGGGCAGGGTTGACAGTGAGCACAGACAACGAGCTATTCCTGGCTCTGCTTTTTTCAGGCACCAGTGGAAGGGTCCTGATCCAAGACTCCCAGTGCTCAAGATGAGTTTTTCTCTTGGCTTTCTTGGGCATTGTATCTAGCAGTGATGTTTCTGCTTTCCTTCAATTCTGAGAATTGCCAGCACCTGACAAAACAGCCAGTTGCAAAGAGAGCAGCAGAGATTAGAGAACATGAAGTCTCCAGCATAGACCACCTGTGTGCTGATCTTACTTGGAGATGGCTTCCTTCAGAGGAGCCTTCCTGGTTCACCTCCAGGGCAGAGCTGGGGTCTGTCCAGAGTGTTTCTTCCCTCTCCAGCAAAGGGATAGTGATTGCCAGGTGTTTCTCAGAGCATACGCATGAGCCGTGGTTGGGCAATTCAACCAGGACTGTGGTTGCCAGTCTTCTGAATTGGAAGTGGCAGTGATGATGAGCGTGTATTTGGGGTTGGAGCTGAAAGCATAGCTGACCTGGGCCCCTGAAGTCTCTCCTTTCCAAGGCTAACGTCATGTATATAACCAAACCTTGCACGTTGAGCTGTCTCACACTTAATGCGCTGATCTGCACGATAAATTCTGAAATAATCCCATGAAACCTTTTTATTTATTTTTAACCCCCTTCCCTCCTTCCCTGCCTTCCAGTAACATGATGGGTTTGTTTCTTCTGTTCAGTAGTTGAGGAGGTGCTCAGATATCTTGAAGCTGGAAGCAGAAAACTGTTTCTGCAAAGGCGGGATTTTTTTTTCCTTTCATTTGTGGGTTTTTTTCCTCATGATCCCACCCACTTGTCTTCACCGTTATAATTTTTTAGCCTAACATTGGCAACTGGTGCATGCAGTGGGGAATTTGCTTACAGAGCTCATTCTACTGGGCTGCTGGCCCAGGAGGGCTGTGGCACCCTTGCGTTCTGTCATGGCCCATCATGATGACAGACGCTTACCAACATGAAGGGTACTGGGAGTCTAGCCCAGGTGCATCCACGTTTTTACAAGCCTTCACTCTTGGCGCGCTGCAGTTCCCACCAGTGATGGGTTCCTGATGTCCTGAAGGCAAACCCTGCACACTGCTTCCTTGTAGAGATCCCTGTGACTCAGCAGGACCTCCAGCCATGGTACTGGATGGTGTCTAGATGTGCTAACCCTGCAGACAGCAGCGTGGGCCAGACTTGCCCACCCTGATCTGAGCTTCTTGAAAAGAGCAGTAGCGTAGGCCTGGTTCACCCAGATGAAAAGGTTTCAGCTCTCAATAGCAAGGCTTCTTTGGGTAATTCTGTTCTCTAGTGCAGTCTGCTGGGTGGACACCTCCAACAACTGAGATTTTCAAAACTGCCTGAAGGATTTTGATGCCCTGAAATGAAGGGAAAGGGCTGTCCAAGTCTTCCAGGCTGGGTTTTGTTTGTCTTAGTCAAAAGCATGAAGAATCCTTCCTCCAGCTGAGGAGCTGTTGAAGAATGTTCTTGGCATTGAGCTGTAACAACATGTGGCTTTGAATAACCTCAAGAGTGCATCCTTTTTTTTTTGCTTGCTCTGTTCTTCATACTACTAACCTGACTGTAAGTTTTGTTTTTGTGGTTGCTTTGCATGTTGTTCCTTCCTCTTGGCTGAGAGTCATGGGGTGGATCTTTTTCTTTTCTGTGATTCAGGTGCCTCACTCTTTCCTTTCCAGGTTCTTCCAGTTCTTTTAACATGTCAAACTCTGGAGATTTGTTCATGAGCGTGCAGTCTCTCAATGGGGATTCTTACCAAGGGGCCCAGGTTGGAGCCAACGTGCAGTCACAGGTAGGGACCCATCCGATGTACTGCCAGTGAATGCATTAGTGTTGGAGGAGCCTTTGATTGTATTGGCACTTCTCCCTCCCGTCCGAAAAGAGCAAATCTCAACCAGCACAAACGAACCAACCAACACTGTAAAAAGGCAAACCAAACCAAAAAAACAACCAACCAAAAAAAGCAGTAGCAACAACCACCAAAAAAAATCAATCCAAAAGAAATGAAAACCAAACACCTAACTAAACCAACAACCATGGTCTTGAGGAGACTTGCCCACACTTTGTGAATGCATTTGGCTCTGGCTTGATAGTCATACTAGGAGGAGAGGAGGTTTAGGAGAACAGGCACGAACTCAAATGAAAGCAGCTGAGGTTTAGGTTCTGCTTGCTTTATTCTTCCAAGGGAAGGGGCCAGATGTTTGGACTGGTGTTTCATTTTACAAGGCTTCCACTTACTCCTTTGATGCCAAAACAGATGTCTGCTGAAGGGCAAGAAATGTTCGAATACATGGCTAGATTTTTTATTTCTTTTTAATTGAAAACCACCCTTCACCATCTCCCCAGAGAACAGGCACTCATACCACCCATGTAAACACCAGCAAGACAGAGTGAGGGAGCTTTGAGCAGCATTACTGAAATGTCAACCTATGCTTTGGGCAAAAAGAATTTAAAATAGCCAGGAACTCACTTAGATCTCCCAACTCCCATCCAATGTCCAGATGTGCCATGAGTCCACTCTCTGGCATCTGAGACTCTGTACTATGTTGAGAGACAACAGCCACTCTGACACTTCTGCATCAGGCAAGGAGAGTTCTCTAAAGCCAAGGTTGCTCCTCTCGCAGTGCTGAACGCAGAGCAAACATGCCATCAATGGGCAGTGAGACGTGCGCTCTGTGCATACCACTTCTAGGGCTGGGATGGGGGAATGGAGGGAGAGGAACGCGATATCTGGAGGAGAGCTGCTGAGGCCTTTGCCATGGTAGGTATATTCTCTTTCTGGGCCCTCCAAAAGGAAGGTGCTTGGCCGACTATGAGGATCAGCTTCCACTGCCATGAGCATCCCTGTGCTTGGGACCAAAGGGTAGAAAGGGGTAGGGGTAGGAATTTGGGTCTTTGAGTGCTATGGTGGAGCCAGCCACAGTGATGTGCTCCAGGAGGTCCCACCCCATGCTTGCCACTCTGTCCTCCCTCTCTGCTCATGTTGTCGCAAGACTTGGAACCAAGGAGAGTGTGACAGGGCTGCTGAGGTAGATGGGGGGTGGCGAGGGAGGCAGGAGCAGTCCTCCAGATTGGCTTTCACTGCAGGACCAACTGTGGTTCACTTTTCCCCCTCTTTAAGTATGTATCTGTCTAGCGGTCAAGAAGATGTTGGGATGAAGGTTGGACTTGATTATTTTAGAGGTCTTTTCCAACCTTAATGATTCTATAATTATTATTACGGTTTGTTTTTATCATGCCAAAGATTAACCAAAGAGGCTTTGCCAACTAACTTTTCATTCATTCACTCTAATTTATGTCTTTGTTGTTGTTGGTCTGTTTAGGTGGATACCCTTCGCCATGTTATCAGCCAGACAGGAGGATACAGTGACGGACTCGCAGCAAGTCAGATGTATAGTCCGCAGGGCATCAGTGTAAGAAAAAAAAAAAATAGGCTCGGGTTCTTGGGTTTGGGGGTTTTTTTCTCATTTTTGTTATCTCACTACCAATTATTTCAAAGCCATAGGGCTCAGAATGCCACTTAGTAGGACTTGTCTTTGCTTTTATGGTCACCTAGTTTATTGTTTCTGTATTGGTCACGCCAACGGCAGAGCTTTGCCCACAAAAAAAGTGGTGACCGGGCAGGCTTTGTGCAGGCAGCTGGCATCTAGGACTGTCAGAGCCAATCAGTGTTTGCCCGGCACCTGCGGCCACATGCACTTGGCCAAGAGGAGCTGCTAAACAGGTAACACCTCACGTAACCGCGATGGGTAATGTCACCGCGAATGCCCCAGTCCAGAGATGGCTCCATGTGGAGGCCATCGGCACCATCCCGGAGCGACCACCTAAAAATAACCCATCCCTGGCCGCCATCTGAAAGCACAGCAGCAATGGGGTTGTCAGCAATAACAATGGCAAATAAAAGGAGAAAAAAGAAAAACAAAGCAAACCAACGTCAACCCAAGAAAACCTCCCCAACCAGACTGGGGGAGGATGCGAGGGGGAGGGTGTTCTCCTGAGCATCTTCTCCTTGTTCTTGGGTGCGCTTGCGGGTTCTGACTAGCATGAAAATTCGTAGCGACAAGCTGTGTCGCACAGGGGGAAATCAATCAGACACACACAAGGAGAACCCAGTGTAGATTCGGGACAGCAATCCAACTTCATTTCTCAGATCAGTCGTCCGCCATCTCAACGGTGGTGACAGCAAGCTGGGAGAAGAGGGCAGCCTGGAAAAGGAGGCTGTGAGCGCCGAGTGGGTGTCCGGGGTGGCACAGAGAAGGGGACGGCTAGCCCTAGACGTGGCTGCCTGATGCAGTCCTCATCGAGGAGTCTGAAGGTCAAGGTGGGGTGGTCCCGAGCTGGGCAGGAAGCTGGTGGTCCTCCAGGTGGGATGGTGGTCCTGTGGCTGACCACCCCAGTGAGGTGTGCTGTCCAGTTGCATCACCATCCTGGCCAAGGCCTGTGCCATTTGTCACCTTGCGTGTGACCATCTTCAGGCCATCAATGTGCGAGCAGCCACCGTTGGCATGGGGAGAGGGCGCAGGACGAGAGGTGCAGCGGGACGGGCGCTGCGCTCCCCTCTCCTGTGGGCGCTGGAGCTTAGCAGGCGGCCTGACGTCAGGAGACAGAGACAGGGAGGATTTGTGAAGTAATGTAATTGAACATGTGCAGATAATTATGTCTCATTACATAAGCCCGTTGCAAAAACGGCACTTGGAAATGCCACATGAAAGAGCCTATCGTTCCGCATTAATTTCTCCTTGCGCTGAATTTATTCCCTTTCTGGCTTTTTAATACTTGGAAAGTAAATGAATCGCAGGCTGATCATGATAAGAGATGATACTTTTGTATAAATTAAAATACCCCCAAGGAAAGAGACTGAGCTGATTATGGTTCCAGTTGGCTTGGAAAATAACAGTGGGTTGGGTTAAGCCAAAATTTGGGGGGAGGGTTGCTGCTGGGGATTACAAGGCAAGGAGAAGGTGATGGACAAAAGGAGAAGGAAGAGGTAGTAGAAACTCAAAAGCCAAATAAAACAAGGGGAGCTGGGCTGGTGTTTGTGGCTGTGGTAGTGGGATAGCCAGTATTACTATGAGGAGCACTGGGAGCTGATGAGCTGAGAGCGGCAGGGGCTCAGCAGTCCCTCCTATGCTTCCCAAACAGGTATCAAGTATCATGGCATCTGATGGCTCCTCAGGCTGGTTTTCAGGGATTGCAGGAGCCCAAGTTGGCCCAAATTGAATGTTGTTCAGACAGGGACAGGTTGGCAAGTGGGCAAAGGGACCACTTAGGTTTGGGGGTGATACCTCGTTTCCTCATAGAGCTGTGGTAGGCATGGGGAGCAAGGCAGAGAGTCCAGAGCTGAGCACATAGTTTAGGAAGGATTTTCTAGGTTGTCTCTCTGTCCCCAGATGTGTTGCTTCCCCAGTAACCCTGACAGCATGCTCCTGCCTGTAGCTTTTATTGTGACTTAATGTCTTTCCATCCAGATAGGTCCCTTGATGGACCCCAGTTTGTCCACCCTTGAAGTGTGGCTGTGGGAAGCACTGGTCTTGGACAAGGTCCTGGGGAGCTGCTCAGTGCAGGCAAGGAAGCTGTCTCATAGCAGGCAGGGCTTCCCTGCCTCTCCCCTGAACCCTTTAATGCCAAGGAAGGGTAGCAGGATATGGAGGAAAGCTGCTAGTGACACAGAAAGCTGCTGTCCCCTTGTCACCCAAACATCCCTGTGAGCTGCTGGAAGGAGATGAGCTGAAACCTAGTCAAGAGCCCTGTCACAACAATGTCTGTACGGGGCTGAGGTTAAGTCATCCCTGGAGCCTGTTAGGGCTGGGAAGTCAGCGGCAGGTTGCCCAGCTCCACCTCTGCAAACCTTGGCAGGGGAGACAAGACTTGGGGTTTGCCTTCCTTGGTGAAGGATGAATTTTTAAATGTGTTTAGGTCATGACAGCTGAAGACGGGAATCTATCCAAAGCTCCATTCCCTCTGTGGCTCTGCTGCTCGACGGCTGACAGACCACTTTGCGGGGCAAAAAGTGCTGAAGTCAATTCTGCATCATTAGCAGGATAATGGGCGAAGTCCCAGCCATTGCGATCTCCATGACACAGTGATGACTGAGGCAGGGCGAGACCTGCCACCTTCTTCTCCACAGGTGGAGACGGCATCAGGCAGCACTGGTCCCAGCAAGGGATGGGGAGATGTTTACGGTGATGGAGGGGTGGTAGCAGCAGAAGCCATCTTGAGGATACCTAGCATTTAGTAGCACTGAGAGGAAGGAGGAACACACACACAGCCCCCCCTGCCGCCTGAAAGGAGAGGATGTTTGGGGCTTTATCCAGCCCTTTTTGGAAGCTTTGAGGTTGAAGGGTTTTGCACCTTAAGTGAGAGGTGTTAGGTGTCTGGTCTCTCTGGACATTGCTTGTTTGTAGGGGGTCTGCATGTGTATCTGGCTGGAGGTCTCCAAAGCTTGAGGTTTCAAAGAATTTAGATGTCTAGATTCTAGTGGGTTCCAGTAGAAGTTGGATCCTTATTGTCATGATCCTCTGGAGGGTCCCAGCCCAAAACATCACACTTCCCACAGCTGCCCTGTGGCCTTAAATCCATGAAGTGTTTTAGGTCCTCAATCTGCTAATTAATGAATGAGCTGTAGTCATCTTAAAGAAAAAACCTTTCAGAAATTTCTTTTTGGACTTGATTTATAGATCATTTTTGTGTCTAAAATGAGGGGTGATTTTTGAAGTTCATCAGAGTGCAAGGCTTTTGATTTTTAAAACCACTGTTGTGCAGAGCTCTGCCCATTTACAGCACAGTGGTGGTCAGTGGCAGAACGTGCTGTTGAGTTTTGAATTGACTCTTGTCGGCAAAGATCAGTGGGCATTGGTAGCTGTAAGAGGTGAGACCTCCTCACTTGTACTGATATCCTTTTCTCTAAGAATTTAGAGCCTTGAAAACAAAGTTGCTGCTCTGTTCCTCAGCAAGCTGCAGTTCATCGTGATTGAGCTGTGGTTCATGATCATAATCACGAGCTCGGATATGGAAACTGGTCTGGCAGGACTTCAGTGCCTGAGCTCCATCCATCAAGCATGCCTTGGTGTGTCCTGCAGACTGTCGCTGTGACCCT
The DNA here is from genome assembly GCA_013401335.1 of Brachypteracias leptosomus. Taxonomy (NCBI): domain Eukaryota; kingdom Metazoa; phylum Chordata; class Aves; order Coraciiformes; family Brachypteraciidae; genus Brachypteracias; species Brachypteracias leptosomus. The sequence continues at coordinate 51,377 of VYZX01001589.1, read as the reverse complement.
TGGAAAGTGATGGCCAGACAAGGCTGGATTCTCTGGTCTGTAATAAGAGCTTCAGTGCATATCATAAGGAGACCCTGATACAAGCTTATAAAAGCTCAGAGGTCTAAAACCTCTTTGAGGCCACTACCAGGATCCATGTGTTCGGGGGGTGACCTGACACCCTGCCCCATTGATGGTAAGACAGGGAGTTGGTCACAGAAGATGGGATGTTGAGATGACCTTCGTACAAAGCAGAAACACCTTTAAAAACTGGCAGAAAATCATCTCCCAACCTCACATAGGAGACCCAGGTAGAGTTCCAACCAGGCATGCTGAAGGTTACAAAAATTGTGAGACCTGTGAAAACAGGCACCAAAACTAGTTGCTTCAGCAGTCTTATCACCAGGGCTCCACCACTTGGACAGTCACTGAGGCCTTGCCTGTGCTCTGGGATCAGAAGGTGACATATAAAGAGATGTCCTGGAGACCATTGGTCTGTCTTGGGCTTCTGCCCCTCCTGAAGAAGTCACAGCTGTGTGCAGGGGCTCCTCAGAGGGTCTATGAGTAGCAGCAGTCTCCTCAGAAGACTCCCTTGAGTGACATCCCAAAGGATTACTACAGTCAGATCCCGAGGGATCTTTTTGCTTTGGAAAGAGGCAGGGCCACTGGGTGGAACTGGATGTGTCCTGCACATGGCTTGGTCCGTGCAGCAACAGGATCAACTCCAGGAAAGTACGGATGAGTATGGATGGTGCTTATGTGCCCTCTACTTGAGGAAGGATCCTCATGGAGGGCTTGTCCATAGCAAAGGATGGCATCAAGATGATAAAGTCATGGACAACCTTGGGGTCTTCTTTCCATCACTTGGCCCATAACTTGGTGCCTTCCTGGGCTGGGAGACAGGAGGGTGTGGGTTCTGTGGAGGGTGCTGCAGTCCAGGCCAGCATCTCCCCAACATCCTTTTGGCATCCCACTGGATGTGATGGAGGTAGCCATCAGCAGCACAAACTCCTGCAAGACATGAAGGCTGGTTCCCAGTCTGGAGTACCATGAGCTCCCTGGCATTTTGGGGAGCAGTGTGCTAAACACTGAGGCACCGCAGTCACTGGCAGCAAGATGCTCTCCCTCTCGCTCCTTCCAACCACGGCTGGCACGCAAAAGCCTTGCTAAAAATAGTCAAGCACAATAGGTCTGGAGCCCTGCACCATGCAGCCCCCTCTGCTCTCCCCCTCCTGCTCGCTGTAATGACCCTGCAAACACTAAATGGCATCTGAGTGCATTAAGCAGCAAACTCTCTAGTGACATAGCAATTATGGCTCTGAAATAGATTTGGTGCGTCACGGAAGATAAGGGTTTTGAAAGTTTCTGTTGTGATTATAGCTTGTAACTCCAACAAATAACAGGCTTGGTAATAAGAGGCTGCCAGCACAGCTATTGTGGTTCTCTCTCACTGATGGCACGTAAATTGCTATTAATGTCCTAAGTGTACTTGAATATGCCAGTCTCGGGGCGGTGGAGTTGGCTCTGTGTCTCTCTTTACATGGCCTGTCATTGTCGGGCTGATAATCTACAGTAATTGCTGCCTCTTGTAGCGGTCCAAGACATGTAAGGGTGGCTATTCCATCTCAGGGAGTGCAGGGACAGTGGGTCAGGGCCTGACTGTGGGTGGAAGCTGGTGGGGATGGTAGGCATGGTGAGGTCTCTGCAGGCAGTGAGACTGATAATGTCCGTGCATGGTCTGGTTTCATGCTTGCACCCATGGTGAAGTGGAGCAGGGTTCGCCAACCTGCCAGTGAGCTCCAGCCGCAATTCCTGTCTTCCTGGCTGTTGCCTGAACCCCTTTTCAAAGGAAGAACATACAAGCCTGTTGTGCATGTACACATCTCTACCTTTTTCACTTTGTGCATCTCCTGCTGCGAAGTGGTTTCATCCCTCAAAATGTGTGCCCTGCGCTGGAGGCAGCGGGACAAGCAGTTGGAGAGGGCGATGTAGCTCAGGCACATCTAAAGCAGGACAGCGACTGCTACTGACTCAAGCTTGGGCAGTGGTTGGGAAGGATTAATTAGCCGAGCACTGAATCAATGTCAGAGTGAGCAGAGGAGGCTGGGTGTGACATCTGCTCCTCTCCAAAGGGGATGGCAGCTGCCGAGGAGCAGCTTCTGTGCGCTGCTGGCTCCTGCCTGTGGCAGCCAGGATCCTCCAGTAGCTCTGCTCTCGAGAGGCTGAAGAGTTTGGCTCTGTGTCTGTTTTTAGGAAAAGGAGCATGTTGTCTGCTGTGCTTTGCCATACAAACCCTCGGGTGGGATATGGTGGTGGCACATCTGTTGCACTGTGGCTTGAGGTCCCTTGAGCAGGGTTGATGGGGAGTATGGAGAACCAGCCCCATGGCGGCAGAAATGTGTTTGTCACTTTACTGCAAGGAGGGGAAGGCTTTTGCATTGGGAGCAGAGAGGTGGCCCACACCCCTGAATGCAGCCTTTGTGGTGATGGGAGAGGTGTTTGGGCCACATGTCTTCCCTGCAACAAGGCTTGGTGCTGATGGTTTCCACTTGCTCAGCAGGAGGGATGCCCAGAAAGGCAGCAAGGGGGAACATGAAATGATGCTGGGGGATACGGCACAGCTCAGAAGTCCCTTGGGACCCATCACTTGTTCTGGATGTTCATAGCACCTGGGTCCAGATAACATCCCAAGACGGGGTTTCTGGAGTGAGGTGTTTGCTATTTTCTCCTTCCTTATGGGAAAGGGTCCTGTTTGAGGGTAAAAAAAACCCCAAACAATCAGAATTCAGGGTTTCTGCAGAAATAATGTGTTTTTTAAGGGACAGAATTTCCATGAGCACTTGAATTTATCAAAACCCCTGTTTTTGACAGAATTGTATCTGATCCCATCCCACTGTGGTCTGCGTGGGATGAAGGAGCCGGAGGGGACATCTTTGCCTCTTACATCAACCCCTGCCAAGGGAAAAGCTGGGGGGTCTGAGATGTATGGGTGGCTTGGGTAGGGCCAGACGTGCCATTGGGTGACTGACGTCTCCCTGTCTCCTTTCCTGCAGGCTAATGGAGGTTGGCAAGACGCTACTACCCCGTCGTCGGTGACCTCCCCCACAGAAGGCCCTGGCAGCGTTCACTCTGATACCTCCAACTGATCTCCCAGCAAATTGCATCCCTGGCTGAGCCGGCCCCGGCGGGGGTGGGAGGGGAGGGGGCCTCTCCTAACACTGCAGCAGTCAGACTGGAGGTGAACCCAATCAGCACACACAAGAAGACTCCTCTTCTCTTCTCTTCGTCGGGATGCTTTTTTCAGCCAATCTGGACACTTCTTTATACTCTCTTCCCTTTCTTTTCTGGGTAGAAGCCGCTCTTCCCCTCCCTGCCACCGCCACAACACCACTCCCTTCCCCTCATCCCTTATCACAGAAGGATATGTCTACAGGTAGAAAGATTTTCAGGAGGAAAAGCAAAAATAACACAAAACCACTCCAAAGCAGCGTATGACCTTGCGCTGAGCATCTTTCTGAGGAGCCACAAATGTACCTCAGTCACATCTCGCTCCTTTACTAGCAGGCAGCCCCCTTGCTCCCCATCTCTCACACTACCTCTCCGTAGGGAAACACCACCACAGCCCCACTGCCGCCTCATCTCCACCGGTCCCAGCAGCAGCCAGCACATCGCTCCCCACACCCAACCCTGCCACAGACAGCTGGCCCCTGGGCACTGCCAGGGCGGGTGGACGCAGCCCCTCATGCACACAGGAGAAGGAGCTGGTGTGCTCCCCTTCGTTTCCAAAAGGTACTGGTCCATTCCCAGTCCCGGTGAAACTGCTGACACTTCCCAGTCCCTGCCCTGCTCTGCCACACATCCCAGAGCTTGGATGAGCCATGAAACCCCACCGTCCTCCCTGCTTGCTGTTGGGAGGGAAGGAGAGGAGGGAAGGAAACAAGGCAGAGGCTGACGAGAAACAGCCATCTCTGATAACAAAGGTGCTGAGCACCTCTGCAGTGCTGTACAGGATCAGAATGAGTGATGGGACCCAGCAGTTTTCTCACACCACCTGGGGAAGCCAGTAGTGGAGTTTCCCCAGGCGAGGAAAGCTTTGTGGGGTGTTGGCTTGTGTTTTCTGGAGTGTGCCGTGCTGTGAAAGAGGAGGAGATGGGGTTCCCCAGTGCAGGCAGGATCCACAGAGGTTGGTGGCACCCGCTACATTTCCCAAAACCCTGTCGGGCAGGCAGTGCAGAACAGGCAGCAGCATCCTGGAGGCTGGATGTGGTGGGGTGAGTGCATCAGGTGTTTTTGGTAACAGTTAATATAACAGGTTTGTGTGAGGGTGAAGCTCTGTAGGCCAGGCAGGTGCTCCACTTGTGGATGTCTTTCTGCTGAAGCTACTTGTTTCATCCCAGGAGTTACTCTGGGCAGTGGTATCCAAAGCCATGGGAGAACTCATGGGATTTCTGCCCAGCTTTTCTGGTCCACTCTGTGGAAAACCAGTGATGAGTGGCAAATGAGGCTTCATCCTGCTGAAATACCCCTTCAGGCAGCTGATGCTGGGAGGACATGGCAGGGTGAGGAGCCACCAGGCCCCGGGCAACGGAATGAGCTTTGTGCCAGGTGGTACTTTTGGCCACCGGTTCTTCCAGTGGGAGCAAGAAGGCTGAGCTGGCCCGCAGCAAGACTCTACATGTCATGGGGACTGTTGTGGATGCAGCATGTCTGGCACCTTTCATGGATCCAAACACCTCTTGTCAGCATCTCGTGTTCTTTCACGTCCATGTGCACTCTGCTTGTGCTGGTGCCAGCCACCTCAAGATGGGAACTGCCAGCACAGTGCAGCGTTAAGCAGGAACCATTTAAAATTAAAGCTCTGCCAGAAAAATTTCCACTCTTCTGCTGGAAAAAGTAATGGTGGTTGGCTTGCTAATGGTGTTGGCAGGCCACAGCAGTGGTGTACCCATGGCTCTGTCACCTTGCAGTGCAGGGCCAACAGCATGACTCACCTGAGGTGGAGGGGAAGTCTGCCTTTCTCTGGGGAACAAGCCCAGAAGGCTCCAAAACACCCACTCTGAAATTTGTGACCTTCCCCCAGATATGAAAAGTTCCAATTCAATGGATTTTCTTTTTCTGAACTGGTGGGATCAGAGTAGGATGAGAAAACAGCACAAGCTGCTCCTTGCTCGATTTTCATGTCTCCAGCAGTGAGACACTTCGTGCTCCTTTCACATCCGTGCCCGGGGATGGGGACCGTGTTGCAGACCATGATGTGACGTGTGAGATCTAGGGCTGCCTCCCAGCTGGGAATAACATTAAGAGCAACCAGAAGGTCATTTCCCTGCAAGGACAGTTAGGAGGTGCTGCCCATCTTCCCTAGCTCTGCACCTTCCTCATTCTCCTTCTCCTGTGGCCTCCCCCAGTGTAGGCTTCTGAACATTTCCAGCTTATTTTACATGAAACTGTTCTGGCAAAGCATTTCAGGGCCACAGGTCTGTTCTCCGGAGTGGCAGCAGAGCCCTGCCTGTGGGAATGCCACAGTACCTCTTGGAAACATCTGAGGACGAGTCAAAACCACCTGCTTGCCACCACTGTGTTGGGGCTGCCGTCCCACTGCCCATCCTGCCTGCACCCCCTGCCCGGACAGGACACTCGTTCCTCCACAGTACTTTGCAAATCTGTTGCAAAGATTCGCGTCGGCATAGCTGCTCTCTTGCCTTTTTCTTTGCTTTTTAATTTTTGGGTTTTGTTTCTCCTCCCCTTACCCTGTTTCCCTTAACCCCGAGTGTTGTGGGGTTTTTCTTCTTCTTTTTTTTTAAATTTTTTTTTCTGCCCAGAAAAACCTGACTTCGATACCAAAAAAACAAAACAAAACAAAAAAAAAAAA
>VYZX01001589.1:0-45459 GCA_013401335.1 Brachypteracias leptosomus | reverse complement strand
AAAAAAAAAACAAACAAAAAACACTGCAGAAACTAAAAAAAAAAATAAAAACAAAAAAATACACAAAAAAAACTCGACGATTCTTTCAGCTTTATTAACATTTTCCATTGTTTCTTGCGATTTGTGTCTCGTTCTTTGTAGTATTGATGATAAGGAACATTTGATAATGAATGTTCTTGTATATTCAGATAAAGGAGAAAAAAAAACCAAAAACGCAGTCGGAATTTAATAGTGTTTATAATAAAAGAGTAAAAAATGACCCTCTTAGCACGCAAAATTGAACAGGGGGACGGTCCTGTCCCTGTTCTTTCTGTGGCAACAAGCGCTTCATTCCTGTATAGTTTATAACATCAAACTACCTACATTCATCTTTTTTTTGTTGTTCATTTTTTTTTCCCCATGGTTTCTTTTTTTTTCCCCATTTTCTTGCATTTGTGAATTAGTTCAAGAATGCTAGAAAAGTGTAGAGTTGTGCACACACATTTCTTCTTACACAATGTTTAAAAAGTGGCAGTAATTCATTTTGTAAAACTTTAAAAAAAAAAAAAAAATGGTTGGAATAGTGAGCATTAATAGGTACAGTCTAACATTTTATGTTTCTTAACGTTGAGACCCAGAAATTACCTTCTGTTTTTGGGTTTTTTTGGCATTATTTGGGAGGGTGGGTGGGCTTTGATGATGATGCTGAGTTTATTTGGACCTGTCCGAGACAATGGCCTTGCCGCTTCCTCTGCGCTTTTGAGCTGTGATCCAAGTGATGTGAAAAGTGATGGTGGTGGTTTTGGGGGGGGTGGAATTTCTCTTCTCCTAGGGTGGGTCCACACTCCTTTTGACACCTAACCCCAGAAGATCCTTGAGTGGCTGCTTGGGGGCTGAGCAGGGGATTACATCTCTAGAGAGGGACATAATCCTGAGAGGTTTGGGGGAGAAGGTGATGGGGAGTCAGGTGCTAGACCCTGGTCAGTCTCTGTGCAGGGGGTGATGCTGAGCTGTCTGGAAGTGATGAGAGGGCATGAATCCTCCCCAAAATGTATAGACTATGGGCTTTGAGGCCCTGCAGCACCCTTGTCCCAAGGCTTCACTGGAAATGCTCTGGCTTGAAAACACCCATCAGCCCAGATGCAACTTGTGGCCCAAAAATGAGTTGGGAGCATGGAAGGTACCAGCCTCATTTCAACCATGGACCTTGTTGAGGGTGGGGTCTCACAGCTTGGCCTCCGGCTCCAGCTGCACAGGGACACTGGGAAGGATGAGGGACAAGGGAGGGGGCCATGGTGGAACACGGCCAAAAGGCCCCCAAACAGAGCTCAACATTGGTGGCTGCAGGGCGGGGATTGAGGAGAAGACACTGGTTGGCATCACTTTAGTTTTTTCTGAAAACAGTTTCACTGCTCCCCCCCTTCTCCCAAAAAACCCTGAGCTTTTCACATCACTGAACGGTTTGGAGTTTTGGGTGTTATTTTTAATCCCAAAGATTCCTGTAGTCCTTTTGGTTTTGTACACCTTTATTATTATTATTAAGTCAATGTAAATCAGACATTGCCTGGGGGGTTGGTTTTGTCGGTTTGCTTTTTTTGTTCTTGCAAAGCCCTTTCTATCCCTTGTAAAGATGATACACTTATTCGGAGTTGCTTTTTCTTTTCTATTCCTCCCCCCATCTTTTTTTTTTCTCCTAATGGATTCCAAATATTAAAAAAAAAAAAAGAAAAGAAAAAATTTTTTTAAAAAAAGACTCTCTGTTCCGACCTGGTTTTGAAACTTTAAGCTTTTCTGCTTCTGTAAAGAAAAAAAAAAGGCTTCTGTCTTTCTGATCCCAACTGAGACTTTTATGTTCTATGACGATACTAACAAAGGTGTAGGTTTTACAGTTTCCTGATTTGTACTGGTAATGCATATTCCAAATAAATAGTTTCTTTTGTTGCAAAAAAAAAAAAAATCTGAAACCAAACCTGGCGTATTTTTGGGGAGGAAAAAGAGGAAAGTGAGATGCCTTGGGGGTTTCCCCCATGGGGATGCAGGAGTCAGGAAGGGTTTGGGGGTGTAGTGGGGTGGGGAGCAAAGGCTGTAGCTCATGGTGGGTCTTGTTCCTGGAGACAGGAGCCTGGGAGACGGAGGGATGAGATTCCAGGTGATGCAGCATCCCCGCTGCTCCCAGCACCAGCCTCTGTGCCTCAGTTTCCCTGGGCAGGGAGAGACAAGTGCTCCTCGACACACGGATTTGTCCATGCAAAAAACATTTTCTATCTTTCATTTTCATTGCTCATTCACTGCTTTTTTGGACATTTTAGTGCACTTCTTTCCAAAAAAGCAAGAATGGGAGTTTTCTTTGTCACAGCCAGGGATGGGGAGCAGGGGAAGGGTTGGGGGTTTCTTGTGTTTTCCTGGGGGTTTAGTTTGAAAAGAAAAAATTTGAAAATGTTCCTGAGCAAGAAGTAATTTTAAATTAAAAAATAATTTGCAATTTAAAAAAGAGTCTGTGGGTGGGACAAAACGTAGGACCGCTCTGCCCTGTCCCAAGAGATGGAGGTATTGGATGAAAAAGGGGGCAGCTGGACACAGGGGCTGTGATTCGCCGGCTGCTGAGCTGGATGGAGAAAGGTTGGCAGGACCCTGCCACAAACGCCTCCAACATCCCACAGGGACCAAAGCAGAGAGAAACCCCCAGGGAGGCGGCACAGGGATGCTGGAGCTGCTGCCCTGCTCCCCCATGGATTTCTTGTCAATGATTATTCAATCTCCAGCCTGACCTTTCTCTTCTAAATAACACGGCAATATCAGCGCAGCCCAGCCTCCAGCTCCAGCTGCAAATTAACTGTATCACTCTGCGGCAGGAGAGCCGAGGAGCCCCCCGGCCACCATGCTGCCAAGCTGCCCCAGGAGTTATCTCCTTCCGCCGGTGCTTTCCTAATACCAGTTTAAATATCATCTTGCTCCTAGCTGTTTAATTCTAATAAATGCTCATCCCAGCTCCAAACAGAGAAATGCTAAGTCTCGCTGGGCGCCGAGTAGAAAATCATCCCATAAGGGCAGGGGGCAGGGGGTGATGCCGGGGGGAGGTGAGGTGATGCTGCCTGGGCTGGAGGTTCTTGGCATGCATCCTATGTGTGCTGGGGTGGGTCTGAGCATGTCACACTTCTCTCAGCTCAAGTCTTTCCCTGTAAAACAGATGATTTTTTAGGGTGGGAAAAGGGCCCATTCAGCCTCCCGGAGCATCTGGGGGACAGGTGGAGGATCTGCACTGGGTGCAACGTCTTCCCTCTCTCCCTCTCTCACCACTGATGCTGAAAGAGAAACCAAATCCACGGAAACGAAATGGGATTGTTTGCATTTTCCTTGCTTTCCCTTCCTTCCCTCTCTCCTCATCCACACCTTTTCCTTCTGCTAGTGCTGCCCATCCTTCTCCCCTTGACACTCAATTATCAATGAGATTCCTCTCCCCCCCCATTTCCTCCCATTTGAGCTACAAAGTTCAGCCCTCAGTGAGAGCTAGCCCCAAGGGCAGGCTCCTGCACTTTCCCTATTTCACATTATAATATTTTAGGTCAAAAAGTGGTGGAGGGGAGGAAGACATGGCCCGCACCAAGCTCTACAGCTGTCCACAGCAGAAGCTACAGAAGGCTTTCAGCGAGCAGAACCCAGCACTCAGTGACATACCAATGCTCTAGGATGTGCCAGGTCCCTCCCAAGCCTCCTGGGACATGTCTTGACCCTTGTGATGCCTCTGGCAGGTTTTTCTCCCCATAGGCAGCTGCCAGCCTCTCCCCAGCTGGGGTCCTTCCTGCTCCTACCCATCCCCATCCTGCCTGGGAGCTCCAGCCAAGAGGCAACACCAGCACAGGGGCAAAGCACCAGCATGCAAGGACTGGTGAAGCACACCCTGGTTATTAATAATCCTTCCCAACTAACTGAGGGGCTGGGAGGCATTAAAGTTATAGTTTGCAGTAAAGCCCCCGTCTGTTTGCTGAAGAGTTTAATATACGGCGGGAAGTTTCGCCTATAAAAGGCAAGGGTTATGTTTTCCTCCAGTTCACCACGAGTCTATAACTTACGACCTCCATAAATGTGAGTGGGTCTCACAAGTCAGCCCATCAGTCTTTGGAGTAATTCTGCTTTGTAATAAAATATTTTACTGAGCCTTGGGTGCAGGCAGCCCCCTTGCTGCTGGGCGAGCAACAGGAGTGGTGACTGTTCCTGGGTCCTCAGGCACTGTGGGGATGGCGTGGAGGGGCTGATGCTGTCCATCTCATGGGTGGAGTGGTGACTGTTCCTGGGTCCTCAGGCACTGTGGGGATGGCGTGGAGGGGCTGATGCTGTCCATCTCATGGGTGTAAGACCCTAGAAAATAATAATAAAATAAGATAAAATGCATGAAATAAAATAAAATAAAAATAAAATGGAAATATTAAATTAAACAAAATAAATCAAAATAAAATAAAAATGACCCTGGCTGTGGGCATGAGCTATTGGTACCATGTGCTATACCTTTTAATTATTGATAATAAGATAGAGTTTCAGTAGCTTTACAGGGGAATTGTGGTGGCCTTCTGTGCACTGGATATTTGAGATGTCAATTCAGCAGCTCTGATCCAGGGACAGTGATGTTGGGGTGCTGGGAGAGGATGAAGATGGTGAGGAAGGAGCCAGAGGAGGGAGGAGGATGGCTGAGGACTGGCTTGGCATGGCCATGGGTGATGATAGCACCAAGGCAGGGCTGGACCCAGACCAAATGAAAGGAATACATACATATATATATAAAAAACCCAAAAAAACCAACCCTTTAGAAAAAATAAAAGAATGTCATCACCTCCTTGTCTGCTCTCCCATCCCATGGGCCAACCCCCAAATCAACCCCATTTGCCTGCAGCCATCGCTGGCCCCAGGGCAGGGCAGCTGAGTGGCACTGATCGAGCCCAGCTAATTAAAACTGCAAATGAATGGCAGGGCCACAAGGCTGCTGTTGCCTTCCAAAGGTGCAAATTACAAGCGGGGTCCAGTGGCAGCTTCTCATCCCAAGGTGAGTCCCCATCGCCCCACGGCCACCGGCCTCACAGAATGGGCAGCCCCTGCCTCCACTGCCCAGCACCTGGGCAAGGTTTGGGCTTCCCTCTGCTTGAAAGCAACCTCCAGAGTACGGAAAAGAAGAAAGGACAGGAGAAAACAAAGATGATTTTTTTTAAAAAAAGAAAGTATTTTCCCTGATTTGGTTTGGGTTTTTTTCTTTTGTTATCTTCCCAGCTCTTTGTGGGAAAGGGATTCTTCAAAATAAAAAAAAAATTAATATAATTAGAGGCAAATACTCACTAAAACAAATTACACAGGGACTAAAGCAGCCTGATCCCAGGCACACCTGTGCCCATACCACAAATACCTCATTTCTGCTCCATCCATTGCTACACGGCTTGATGGCATTGCCCCAAAATATTCAATATATGCTTGGAAACACTGCCCCGTAAAATCCAAGCTGCGATGCAACCAGCACAGAGCAGAAACTAAGGCCCATGGCTAGAGGCTGAGCAAAGCTGGTCCCCCTGTTCCTTCCAGAACCACTTGGGTTTTGCCCAGTTCTGGTTTTTGGGCAGCGATGTCAGGGAGCGATGAGCACTTGCCCAGGGCCAGGCCAGCGATTCTCCCACTTGCTGACTCAGCTCTAGCGCAGCTCCCTTGTCCTGCTGCTAATTAGGCTCCAGCCTCTCATCTTGTTAATAAGCTTCCAGTTCATTTGCATACAAAAAAAAAAAGTGAAAGCAAGCAGCTCATTTTACCTTCAACATGTGGCTAATGCTTATTAAAATATTTAACTTTTTATGGTGGCACAGAAGCATCTGCTCAGGCTAGTCTGGCACAGGCAGTATGAGGTTCTCCTGCCCACCTGGCAGCCAGACCACACTATGTCATTATAGAGGACATCCTATGGAGGGTCTCATCTCCACCAGTGTCTGATGGTGCACAGTTAACACAAGTCCCTGGAGAGATGCTGCAAAAGACAGAATTTCCACTGTAGAAATCTGTGTCTGTGGGTTGCAGCATTTCCAGAGTCTGACTAGAGTGTTAAGTGGGTAAAACCCACCAAGCTGCCTCAAAACTCATACTTTGGGACATATGTAGCCATTGCATATAATGCCTTGCCCAGCTAAACAAAAAGGGCCGTGTTGTGGAGAGACCCTGCTCCTACCCAGACCCCCTCCTCCTATTGAGATCCCTTCTCCCATTGAAACCCCCTCTCCCATCAAGACCCTCTCTCCTATTGAGACACTGTCTCCTATCGAGACCTCTCTTTCCTATCACGACCCCCCCCCAACAAGACTTCTCTTCTACTGAGACCTCTTTCCTACTGAGATCTGCCCTCTCCTATCAAGATCTTCCCTTTCCTATCAAGATCCCACCTTTTCCATCAAGGCCCCACCCTTACTGACACCCTCTCTCTCCTATTGAAAGGCCTCTCCTATCAAGACCTCTTCTCCTGTCAAGAGCCCTTCCATCCCGACCCCTGCCCTATTGAGACCCCCTTTCCTATCGAGACCCTTCTCCCCTGTGCTAGGCACTCACACCAGGGCAGCCTCATGAAAGGCATAAACACTTCCCAAGACATAGCCCAGCATCACAGGCGCAAGAGAAGCAGAGGTGAAGCTGCCATCCCAGCTGTGGCCACACAGGTTATTTGCTGACGATTAATTAACCTGGGACTAAGAGTTTTACAAGGAAAGCAGGGGGCTGCCTGGAGCCCGGCCAGCACAGGGACAGAGGGCTGCCAACCACCACTGCTGCCAGCTGCCCGGTGCCAAGAGGGGGTCTCCGAGAAATCGTCTCTGCTTCCAGCATGGCTGGGCTGGTGGCAAAATCTGCTGTGCAAAAGGGCTGGCAGCTACACAGCTGTGACCTCTGTATGAAATAGGAGACATAAATAAAACCTTCTATAGGGTGTATTGACATCCATACATGTGTATGCTTATGGGTAGAAATGACTTGGTACTGTGCTAGCTCCCAGGACCTATGAAACCCCCGGGATTTGCAATCCCAAGCAATATATTTTGTGTTTGGAAAAACGGGAGGGAGCCGGTGGTGAAATTGGAGGTGTCACCACTGAAGAGCCTCTCTGGGTGCAGAACTGTCCTGCAGCAGATTCACCAGCTGCCATGGCCAGTGCCTTCAGTGCTGGGGTGCCAATGACGTACTGTGGGGCCCCCGCTCTCCTGCTTTTGCCATGGGCAGTGTCACCCACTGGAGGCCAGACTCTCCCCTGCATGGTGCATGTCACAATAGCATCCGTGCTCTGCAACGCTGCTGCTGCTGTGTAGGAACATGGTGACAAGCCCTGCTGCAGCCACTGAATGAGGGATTTGATGGGAAGGTGGTGGGCTTGAGAAGGCTCATGTACTGGAAGAAATGCGGAGGGACAGACAGACTTCACAGCCACTTAAACAGCAGCCTGATTCCTCCAGCTCTCTAATTACAGGCAGTGGGCAAGGGGTTTGCATGATGCTGAAGCTTTGCACTCACTACAGAGCACTGAGAGGCGATGGCCTCCCCATGTCCCAGGGAGGCAGCCACCATCTCCATCTGGATAGCCATGATGCCCCTCTGATGCTTCACATGGAGCTTGGGCACAAAACATGCTTTTGAAGCTCCTCCCCACCAGCCAAGCAGGGTCAGACATCATGGTCAGATGGATCCCTCCAGGCTCACCCACTATTTGGTGGCACTTCCCTGCACAGGGCAATCCAGCCATTCTATCCCTATCTCAAGAACTACTTTTCTCATGATCAGAGAAAGAGGCATTCAAGGAACTTCCCTGGTTCGCTGCGAAGTAAAGTTAATTAAGCTCTTTTGGGCCTATTAGTGGAGAGAGCCTTATCAGAGATATTTGGTGCTAATGATATGCATGTACTCCGCTCCATGGAAAACTGCATTTAAATAAAATGATATACAGCTCAGCCACTACCACGTTTCTAAACAGCACTTCTACACTCACATTATACAAACTTAATTGGCTCTGAAGTCCAATTTGTTTTGTGTTTTTTTGACATTTGCTGACAACCTGCTGCCTCCCTTTCTCCAGCCCTGGCCACTTGGTCCTCTCCAGCTCTCCGTGGGGAGCTGAATATGGGAATGGTGGTGTTTACCCTACTCGCACACACACACCCAACACCTCCCTAGGGTGAATTTGGGCCAGTTTAAAGGCAGAGACCAGAAACCCAGCTAGGAAGTCATTTTTGCTTGAAAACAGGTGGTTTCTCACCATGGTATGAGAGTGTCCTCCAGTACCTTTCCTCCTGGGACAAGAGGCAGCCCAAGGACATGCCCCTCACATCCCAAGTGTCCAGAGCTGTGCTGGGACCATGCCAGCATGTCAGGCTCTGGGGATGCAGCTGGTAGATCCTGACCCTTGGCATGAGGGCAAGAGCCCCAGCTCACTCCCCAGGTCTTTGATGCTGGCACCTTAGTCTTGATCCCCAATTATTATCAGCAGGTTCCTAAGCTCCGACTGCCAGGGCTGGACTGGAAAATGATGCTGTGCACGACTGCATCCAACTCTCCCATTAAACTGGATGCTGGCACCTCGCAGTGTCTAAGCACCAACAACTGCATCACCTCTGCCTGCTTCAGAAATCTGAAAGCTTGATGTGTGCTGGGAGGGGAAAAAAACCACCCAGGCCAGGGGCTTGTGAGAAGGTTTTGAAGCTGATTGTGGCTGAAGGCTTGTGGGGAGCATCCTAGGAGGCTCCTGCTGCGCCAGGCCAGGTGGAGGGGTGCCCACGGGCATACCTGTCTGAGGCGATCAGGGCTTTGGCCTGTCTGCTGTGTGTCCTCTGAAGGTCATCAGGGCTGTCCCTGTCCTCGGGCTCTCGCTTGGCTGTGCAGACACTGCCTTTTGTTGGGAGGTAATAGCTGGTGTGTGACTGCAGCAATAACTCTTCCTCCCTCGCCGTGCTTCTCAACAGGATGACTGCAGCCAGGGTTGCTTCTCTGGCAGGGTGATCCGTGTGCCCCAGCAGGCTGGCCACCTCACCTGGCTTTCTCTAAGCCATTCCTGCTGATGGAGGGCAAGGAGACGATGCCCCATCCCACCAGAGCAGTAGTTGGGGGGGATGTTGTACCCAGCAGCAGTGCAGTGGGAGGCAACTGAAAACAGGAGCACCAAGCCAAATGGAAACCGGGACCATACTGGTGCTGCCATAGAGCAGAGGAGCAGCTTGTGTCCTGCTGCAGCCCCTGGAAATGAGGGTATCTGGAAAGATCACCTTACACTGCGCTGCTCTCAGTGTGGCACAGCCTGCAAATGTGTGTGTGCTGGGGCCTGTCCTATTGGTAGCATCCAAAAAAGCAACCCATCATGTTACACCAGTTAACCTCTTACATCGGAGAGGTGGGGTCTCATCCAGGTCTTTCCTTCAACTTTCGGTAGGTGCCAACCAGCCTGGGCACAGCAGCATCCCAGCCAGGGTGCAGGAGAGTACGGATGCACAAAGGGATGGGTTAGTGTCCCTGTGGCTGCCACAGGAGTTATACACCCAAGATCCAGCTTCATGTCCTGGTTTGTCACATGTGGGCCACCTCCCTACAGCACAAGGGACAGCAGAGGCCAGCTAACACTGGTCCAACCGCACCATCAGCATGAGCCCTCTCAACCCATGCCAGCATGAAGCTTCAAAGCCAAAGGAAATCTTCTCCAGGGGTTCCAAGAGGAGCCAGCACTCTCAGATCAGGCACTGCCTGCACTGACCCTGATGTGACAGGGAAATTTTCTGGCCACAAGGCCACAGAGACATGGCCACCAATCCTATGCTGGACACATGCATGTCCAGCAGTGGCCCGTACCCTTAGCAGCAGGTTGGCTCCTCTCCCTGCCCTTTGACACACACGCACACCCCCCCCACCCACCCACCCCGCTGCTGACAGCTTCCCTGAGGATGTTTTGTTGGTGGTGTCACCCTTGACCATTAGCTCTTCACGCATGACTATAACGTGACATCTCTGATTCGGTGCCACCAGTAGCCAGCAACTTTGGGGAGCAATTAAAGCTGAATGAGTCACTGTGTGCAAGAGCATCTTTGACCTCACATCTCCACCACCTTCCCAGTCCCACACCACCCAAAATGCCCTTTCCCCACCTCTTGGGCCAAGGTAGCCAGAGGGAAAGGCTGTAGGATGGGAAAGATGGATTCAGCAGGTCAGAAGCCAGGTCCAACACCAGCAGAATGTGACCCATCCCTGGGTACAGGGTTTGGGAGGCATCCTGGCTCTGTCTCGGGGAGTGTTCCATCTTGGTGGGTTTGATCAAGATTGTCCCTGCTCCTGTTCACGTGCCATCATTATTTTAAAACCAGGGAGGCCAAGGCAGTGGGTTTTTTATGCGATTAGCTGCTGAGATGAACGTTAATTAGTTTTCAATTTCCATAAAGTACTCCACTGACAGAAAGATTAGTTAAACCTGCTCATGGCTGCAAAAGATCACTCAGAAATTGGGAAGAGGCAGAGGAGGGGAGAACGGGCAGGTAGTGGGGGGAAGATGGAAAAGGAGGCCCAAACTGTGTTGCTGAGCCTTGTGGGGTGGGGGAACAGCAGCAGAACTCCACCAGCTGCCCATGTGCAACGTGAGGGATATAGATATGTGATGAGAGGAGGGAGGAAACAAAATTGAGGGATATTTCTGGGGCCAGACCCCACAGAAAAGGTGTGTTGTGCTGCCAGGTCTCTGCTGATGTCCACCTTGTCCCCTGATCCACGAGAGGAGGCTTAGCCACCTCACCCAGCCATAGTACCCATGGCAAACACAGCCCTCAGGCTCTAGGGATGGGGCGATCATGTTTCAATGCTTTTGTGTCTTTTCCCCCTTCCCAAAACCCCCTCCGAAGTAACACCCCTGCCCCCACCAATGCGAGCTGGTCCAACCCGGGGGTGCTGTGGATCTGCCACATGACACCATGGAAGTGAATTGCAAATGACATTTCATTAACAGCTTGAATAAAGCTGTTTTCCCTCTTTTCCGCTATGCCCAAAAGCAATGGTAATCTTTCATGCAAAGTGCTCTTCAAAACCCCAAACCAACTCAACCAAGCTGGAGGGACTCTTCTGGCAGGGGTCCCTGGCATCCTCACCCCATCAGTGCCTGGCTCTTGGGCAGCAGTGATGCTCCTTGCAAAGAGGATGAAAACAGTGTGTGGAAAGGAGCAGACACCAAAGAAGGGATGTCCATGCCCTGGAGCAGAGTAGGAGGATGCCAAAAAGCTTCTGAGGTGGGTTAGGACTCCCAAGAGGGGGAGAGAGCAGCTCACCTTAGGTAAAGGTGTTTAATGCTCAGGATAGCCCAGCAAAGCATGGCAGAGGAGCAGCCACATGCTGTCGTGTTCCACACCTGGGACATTCAGCACATGTTTGATGCTGGAGCCTGAGTCCAGCAAAGTGGGGATGCTGGGGCATCAGCAAACCCAGCCAGGACCACAACATCCCTTATGCCCACACCAGAGTGGGGAGGAGAGGAGAGAGCTCGATGGGAGCATCAAGCAGCAGTGGTTCCCAGGCTGTGGATTCCGGGCTGGGTAGCCCTTTACCAGGGCCATGTGTGGCCAGTCAGGGGTTGTTGGGCGGTGGGAGGGAGGATGGGGCTGCTGTGCCCTTGGAGAGCACGGCGCACAGCTGGGCACCGCGCAGCATCCCCGCCACGGCCCCTTCCAAAGCCAGCTGAGACCCCAGGCGCCTGCTTGACACGCTGCAGTGGGGGGAGTGCTTCCCCAGCCAGCATCCCAACCAAAGCACCCCTCAAACATTTGCAATATGGGTCCCTAAAACCACGAGCGCGATCTTTTCCACCCACATGGCTGCAGGTACCCCACTCTGTGACCCACGAGGCCAAGCAGGGGCCAGGGCCCCTTGTCAGGGCGAGCGGCTCCCATCCCCACTCCCACCTTTGACGTTATTCGGCTGGACAGAGGGATGTCTGGGCGAATCATTTTCAACGCTCTTCCATATTCATAATGGGCTAAATATAGGGGAGCAAAGTGGGACCTGGCGGGCAAAGTCCTCCCTGTGGTCAGAACCGATGACTTCTCCACAGAGATGAAATGCTGGCATCAGCCCCTCCGCAGCCCCAGGGGGTACAAGGAACCATACCCTGCCAGCCCCCCGACCAAGGCACAGTTGTTCGGGGTTTTTTTGGTTGGTTGTTTTTTTTCAAGCTCCCTGTGGCCAAATTCAAAATCACATTTTCAGCCAGTCGAGGGAGTCAGCGGAGCAGCCCTGGAGGGGGTCTGCTGGCCCCGGCAGCCCCCACCCTCCCCCTGGTCCTCTTCTTCATTAAGCAAGAAGGTTAATGATTTCAATTAGGGAGAAGGCAAGCAGCTAAATGAGTATAAATAAAGCTTTTTCTGAGCCATGGCAGAGAACAGGCAAGAAAGAGTATGGGGGAAGCAGGGGCTCATGGGGCTGGTGAGAGGCTTCCATGGAAAAATACCCACAGCAGGAGAAGGCGCTGCCCATCCCACCAAGCCGAGCCCTTCATCAGCCCAGGGTTGATGTGCTTACAGAAAAATATTAATAAAGTGACAATTTTTGCCTCTCCTCCTGCTGTTCCTCAAGGAATAAAGTCTCCATTGGTGAGACCCTGGCTTTCCTCCAGCCCCAGCATGGCCTTACTTGCTCAACAGTCCTAGCAGTTCTCAGCCATGCCCATGGCCAAGCCATCCTCAGCTTGATTCATGCTAAGAAAAAACATCACAGAAAGTTAAAACCAGCCCCGTGGTATAGGATAAGGTACCTGCTCTGCGGAGTTTCACAGCACCTTTGCAGCTCTGGCAAAACTAGCACTTACTGCATGCAGAAAAGACTGAGCCTGGCAAATAATGTTTACAGTATTATGGGTAACTTCTAAATAAAGTTTATTCACCAGTAAATTCGCTGCTCTCCCTCACCTCCCTGTCTGTTTGCGAGGAGGTGTGGAAAGGCGAGCCCTGGGCAGAGCATCCTGGGGTGGTGCCATGGCAGGAGTCCTGGGGGGTCCCCCTCCTCGTCCCCACCTTGTTAAACACCTCCATCAATTTTCTGGTTCCACAGCAGCTCCCATGCTGGGGTTTTTTTGGCAGGTACCCACAAGTCTGCAACATCTGTTCAATGCAACAGCTCTGGGAAACCTCAGGCTGCAGCGAAGGTGTGCAGTGAAGTCCCAGGTAGAATCATGCACAGGGATGCAATTGTGCACAGCATGTTTAATTTCTTGTCCTGCTGCTGGTTTGAAATTCAGTGTGAGATGAAGTGAGAAAAAAATGGAGGGGGTTTCTCTTCTGGGGTTTGAAGAAATGTATTTTGAGGCATCTGGCGTTTGAAGAGCAGAGTGTGTCCCTTCCAGCACAAATAGATCAGCTTCTGCACTGGAGTGGCTTAGCAGCAACTCAGGGCTTATGCTTAATATGACCAGTTTCGTCGAATGCAAAGCAAGGAAGGTATAGGAGGTTGTACGTACATGTGTGTGTGGCTGCTTTATGCCACAGCACAGGAACACAGGCACAAATGCCCAAACCTGCTAGAAACAGCCCATCAGTCCCTTGAGAATTTGGTGCAGGAAGGTCTGCTGGTGTATTAGGGATCCTGGAACATCTCTTCCTTCTTTAACCCAACTGGCACTCACCAGTCGTGGCTGGCCTCTGGTTTACAGGTGGGGGAAAACCCTGGATTCAGCTCACCGGCAGGGATGGGAATCGGTTGCCAGGATGGCATCAGCTGCTGAGGAATTTGCAGGGCAGTGGCAGGAGGACAGTGATGCTGACTGGCTGTTGCAATGACAAGTTGTGCCCTCTGTGTCCTCCAGCACATTTTCCCTTTGTGAGAAACTCATCAATATCTTTTCACTGAAAAAAAAAAAAGTATCCTGCTACTCATGGAAAAGGTAAGATAAAGTACAGCCCCCACACTTGAATAGATATGTGGCTATTTTAATAGATGAGGCAATAAATAAACCTGGTAGAGATTTTTCAAGTTTTCATTCATTTTTGATAGAGAGAAATTATTCCTTCTCCTCTATAAATATAAAAAAGTTCTCACCAGGGAGCTGGGAGCTCCCAGCACAGTTCCCATCTCCTCCAGTTTCACACATGGTACCCAAACTGCCTTTAAAAGCCCTAGTTCTGGGAGCTAAGGGCTTAGGTGAGAATAAGTTGCATTAGACATCAACCATAACAAAGTTTCCAGCTGTCTGGTGGAAGAAGAAATCCAAGCACCCTAAAACCCCCAACCCCAGGAGGATTCATTTTAATTAGGTTGATTCATTTACAGCATGCAGTCTTTTAAAATAAGCATTTTAAACCAATCTCCTGATTTTGGAAAGGCTGAGCTTGGCAGCATAGGGTGGCCATGCCTTGTCTCCTCTTTTAACTGTCAAACACAGAGACATCTCAAGAGGCTAAGGGAAAGCAGCTCTCTTCTCTACTGCATTGCCAGCAAGAACCTCCTCAGTGCAGGACGCAGCACAACAGAGTCCTGAAACTCAGCCGTGGACCTCCAAAATGCCTTTCAGTTCACCTCTGAGATACATTTAGTAACTCGCCTTAATATTGATGCCCTCCATACACATCGTCGCAGAGGGACTCTCGGCCTTGGCCAGTGTAATTATGTGTTTAATATTAACGGTCTTCATCTGTCAAAGCTCACTGGCATGTGCACATCCTTGTCCCATGCAGCTGGGCGAGCACTCCACCATCCCCAAAAATGCCATCTGCCAGCCCTTGGCAAATCCCCTGGAGAAGAAGCCAAGGATGGTTTTGAGATCATCTTCCCATGCTGGTTTAGGAATTTGAAACACAAGATGGTGCCAGCCCTTCCATTCAGAAAGGCTTGTTTCTCTTGACTCATTAGCCTCCTTCTGCTTGATAGGCCAAGGAAGCACCAAGGTGGTTACTGGCTTTGTCCAGGCCAAACGAGGCTGATCCTTGATGGCCAGAAAACCCAAACAAAGAGGATGATGCAGCTGAGGACCTGCAGCTGCAGCCACCTGCAGTGACATCTGGAAAAGACAAGGAGCTCTTCTTGATGTGGCACGCCACAGACTTAGGAGACATTTGAGAAACTGCAGATGGCCCCAGTCATGCAACTCTAATTTTTTCCTCCCCAATACCTTCAGCCCCATGAGACATAACTTGTTTTGAGACATGCTTGCTAAGCCCATGAAAAGACTGGGCAATGTGGTGGCTACAGAGAGAGAAGCCCAAGAGCTCTCCCTCTATTCCATGCATGAACCCCTTGTTGCACAGAGGTATACCAGTAACCTTGTCCAGGGAAGTCACATCATCACCACCAGCAAATCATGGCCAGACCAGCGGTACGAGCATCCCCTGTGCCAGTTGGGACCCTGAGCCACTGTAGATGGTCCGGGGCAGGCTCAGGGCAGAGGCTGCAGTCTATGGCACAGCAGTCTCCATGGGGATGGCAAAGCAAGATAAAAAGGGATTTTCCTACTTGATCCTTTGTGCTATTAGGGCCTTTTCCTCTGGGTAAGCATGAAGTCTGCGTCTTCCTTGGCTGTTATTAAAAGTCAGGGCTAAAATCCCTTCAGGAGCAGGGAAGGCAGATAATCCCTGCTCCTCATGACCTTCTTTCCCTCCTTGCTTAACAAGGTTATTGCAACTCCTCAGGAGCAGCTGCTCTACATGATACACTCCTTGCTCCCCACAAAAAAAAAGTCATTAACAGCCCAGGAGCCCTTCAGCCAGAAGGGTCCCTGTGGCCAGAGGCAACTGTCCCACAAATGTCTCATCAACCAGCTAGCCCAGGTGGTTATACCTTACCCCTCCATAAACAGCAGCTACAAGGTCAGCTGACAATACACATCTTCAACTTGCTAGAACAGTAAAAGAGAAAAAAAAAAAAAAAATAAAAATCATTGCCTTAAACCACCAAACTTCTATCTTAGTCCTCCTTTGCAGAATAAACAGCTAGAAGCAGTTTACTCTTCTCTTCTCCAGCGTTGCAGACATCTCTCCCCAAGGCTGAAAAGCTGCGTGATAAATTCCAGCAGCAGAGGGGGGATTTTTGCCTCTGCTTTTAAAAAGCCCCCAAACTACCAGCTTTATAGCAAGAAAGCGCTGGCACAGCCTTGGCTGCTGCAGCTTTGGGGATGCGGGGAAGCAGGCAGAGGAGAGGAGCCACGCAGGGCAGGGAGAGCTGTGACCCCACAACCTCCTGCGTTGGGATATATGGCTTTAACGGCAGGCTGAACATTGCTATGGGTGCTGATTTAGGGCTGGGGATGTGGAAATCCCAGTGCTGCCGGGCGGGTTGTGCGTGGCTCCAGCTACCTCTAGTGGAAAGCAGGGAGAAGCGGCCGCCCCCGGCTGCACCACTGCCACAGCGAGGGCTTGGTTTACTCTGAGGGGCTTTGCATCCGCCTACTGGTAAGTCTTATTGCAGTATTTAGCTGCAAGAAACACCTCAACCCATCACTCCGAGCCTAAATATAGATGTATGTGACAGAGTCTAGCGATTATCCTGATTTTAGGTGACCTTTCTCTTACAGAAATGCTGGGGCCTGCTTATCCTGAATAATTGGGCTGGGTACAGAAGCTCCATGTTGTTTAAGATCTCAATGAGCTGCTCCTGACAGCCCCAGCACTTCAGGCATCCCCTCAGCAGAGTGACCAGGGGGTTTTGCAGGACCACAAGCAGGATCAGAGGCCTGTTTTCCTGGTGTGTGGCATGGGTGACTTGGTCCCTTGAGGTCTGGCAGAGCTCTGTGACCTCCCTCTAAGGACATCCATCAAGGCTGGGTGAAGAAGGATGGGTACCTTTCTCCTCGAGCATGCTGTGCTCTCACCATTCACTCAGACATGTTCTCAATTAGTATTGCAACCTTGGTGTAAATTAGGGAAAACAGTGTTCAGTGGAGAAGTCGTCACTATCACTGCTGCACTAAGCACACTCTCTCCGCAAAGGTGCATGGTTGCAAAGAGCTGACAAAAACATAAGGGATGGGCACAACAAGCTTTCAACTGCTGCCAGAGTGCTTTGGTGGCATTTCTGTGCCCAGGGGAGAGGGTTCTTTGCTGCATTTTCTAGATGTAACCTCATGGAGACCAAACCCACTTATTGTACCCTTCTATCTTCAAAACCTATTGTCTTTTCAAAGTGATTTGATTTCAAAAAAAGAAAGAAAAGTTACTTATTTATTCACATGAATCCAGGATCTGGTACTTTCCAAAAGGTCCCCGGACTGACTGCCCTTCAAAGCAGCAAGAGGAGGCAGCAGCTACAGACTGAACAGGAACTCCAGTCTTCAGCACCTTAACACGACATGGTCCTCCACCCATAAACAACTGCTGTAAAGTACACACAGCCTTTAAAATCATGGCTATAGCATATAAAGAAACAGAAACATTCTTCAGTACCTCCAGCAAGCTCTGGCCTCACAACCTTGGGGTATGATGGGGAGAAACCTTTTGCAATAACCCCAGGGCAGGCAGATGGAAAGAGCGGCAGCTAGTTGCACCCAAACCAGAAACAACTTTTTCATGCTCCTCTTTGCTCTGGCACCCAAATGCAAGGGGAGGATGCAATGCCATATCCCCCTAGTTTCAGCAGCCCCTGAAAACAGTTGCAAAAAATGGTTAACAAGCTCAAAGTGTCAGGGACAAGTGGGGCTGATGGGAAGGATTAGACATTAATGAGAGCCATCTTCCAAAGCATCCATCACTCTGCTTTCATGAGTTCCTTAATGTGGTGGGAACTCTGCCACGGCTGGATTCCTTTTTATTTAAAGCAGAGATAAAAAGCTGGAGAGGTATTAATATTAATTAAGAGACAGACATTTGCAGAAACTTTCTTTACCCCACATCACACCCAGCTCTCAGTCCCACTTCAGGGAACAACCAGATTATTTCCAGAAATAACTAAATTGTTCTGGGGAATTTATGAGTCTTTGTCACTTCTACAGTGACTTTTATTCCACAGGGCAGGAAGCAAAGACTGCTCCAGACGAAGGCTGCTCACAACCCAATTCTCTGTCCCAGGGTGTGTTGCAAATATTTCCATTTTTCTTGAAATTCCCTGTGGAATTTCTGAAACAGGAAAGAAATCCTGCTCTGGTGCTGAAATAAGGTCTTAATTTTTGAAAAGCAAGAAAATAAAAATGTTGGAGGGAAATGCCTTTGGTTGGCACGCTTCCCTATGGAGATGCAGCAAGAGGGAGCTCCAGGCACAGGGCAGGCACGGCTGGACAGAGCCCTGCAGGGGTGGGGGGGGGGGGGCATGTGGAGGAGTATATGGACTACTAGGATATGTGCAAGATGTTTTCCATCACAACACAGTGCTTTGCTTGTTACAGGTGACCCCATGGTCTTCACTGGCTGCGGAAGGGTTATTTCCCAAGCCCCCAGGACACCATGGTTTTAATTGATGGGTGGCAGAGTCACCCAGTGCTGGTCATCAGGATTCACTTTTCACTGCCGTTTGTCTTCGGGTTTTTGCCAAACTTTGTCCTTGATCTGTGCAAAAGAGACTTCTCAGCCAAACACTGTCTCTGGCAGCCATCTCCAGGTGACAGCAAGTAAACTGATGAGCTGCAGTTGGGAACTGTTTAAGTGAAATGATGCCCTGGAAGCACCCTGACAGACCTGTGCTACTGATAACAGACAGAGGAAAACAAGAGCCAGGAGATGCTGCTTCTCCATGAGAGCACCATGAAACCTGGATCACCCCTCCTGATTTCCTACATTGAGCTTAAAGGAAGAGGTAAAGCAAAAGGCAACTGCTGAGGTTAGCACAGGCCCTTCCATCTGTGGGTGTCCACAGGACCATGGGAGAGTCCTCTACCTAACCAGATTTGCCAAATCTGGAGGCAACCCATGCAAAATCCATCATAGCTAGGAAGTAGGTAGCATCACAGTCTCCTTTCCCTTCAAATGTGGTCAAACAGACACTCCTGCTTGGTGTGACCCCTCCTGAGAGCCACTGAAGCTGCAGGACCCCAAGGTAAGCACAAATCATCCCCAAGAGAGCCATACAGGTGACCAAGTTAGGAATGAGCTGTCTTATAAAAGCTGTTCCATTGCTTTAAAACAACAACAAAAAGCTATAGAGGTCTTTAGCTAAGTGAGATGAGGATTTTAGGTGAAAAACCTGCTGTATGCTCCAAGGTAGAGCTAGCCCCTGTAGTAATTGAAGGGGTTGGAATAGGGGCCAGGCTGGGAGAGAAGCAAAGGTAGAACAAGGGCATGTGAAATAGGGAAACTGAGGCACACAGGCCTGCCTCACCCTGGGCTAAGCAGGGTTAGCATCCCATGCCCTGCTCACATTCACATTTAAGAGGTGAAGGAGGTCAGGAACGCAAATATTGCATGAAACCTGACTGTTAAACATGACAGGTAAATCCTGCCCAGGCACATCTCTGTTCCTGATGTCCCCAGCAAGGGCCCGAGGAGACAAGGACCCACACACAGGGAGATGTTGTTTCAAGCTGGTGGAGGTCCTCCTTCTCCTCTCATCCCTCAGCCAGAGACTGTACAGCTCGGGAGAAGGTAGGGGAACAATGATGCACCACTGCCTAATTTTACCCTGCTACCTCCTTGATTGCCTTGAGCCCAACTTTGGAAATAAAAATTGGGAGGGGGGAAGGGGGGGGAAAAAAGCCTTTATAACCTTCTGGAAAACTTTTGACTGCCAAAATAATACATGCATGGAAGAGATCAAGAACAAATAACTATAAATAACCAGCTCAACAGGCAAGGACTCGATGAATTTGCAGTGAGGGAATGCTAATTATATGGTCAGGGATGAAGACAAGGGCTGTGGGCTGCTGGAGTTCCTGCTGCAGTCCCCGAGATGAGGACACGGCCCCAGGACCCCCAGGCAGGTGCCTCCTGCCTGTCTGTCGTTCGAGGTTCGGCCACAAGATGGAGGCTTCTGCCCGTGGCGAGGAGCTGAGGCAGCCCTGGAGAGGTCCCAGAGAGGAACCCAGCCAGTTGTGGGGTCCCCAGCTGCTGTCCCCCATCTCCTGGGGTCATGCTAGGGATGCCTGGGCACTACAGTGCTTTGGGGATGGTCTGGGACCCGGCTCCAGAACATCCCCAAAGTTGACCGCTGCATCCTCATCGTCCATCTCCAAAGCCAGGCCACCAACTAGGCTTGCTACAAAATCCACTTGTTCTACTTGGTGGAAAGCTGGAGCAAACAGATAAGAGAGGGCTTCTTCCCCCCCCGACCCCCCCTCTCCCCAGCACCACTGTTCCTCACAGGAGCGTGGGGACAGACTGGGCAGGCAAAAGGGCCTGGTATGACTGACCACCAGCAAGATGCTCCTGGCTGGGAGAAAACTGTCAAGAATTTTAGTGAGATATTCCCAGCAAAAAAAAAAAAATCAAGTTTCAGCAAGTTTGTCACACACTCCACTTGAGGGCTTTTTTTCATCTGGCTAGCAGGGAAATTGGGGAAGAGTGGTCTGGATGGGTGCTTGCTATTCCTGCACTTCTTTGGTGAGAAGAATTGGAGCAGCAGTGCCTGGCTTCTGCCACATGTGGAACAAACAGTGAAAACACCCTAAAAGTCTCATTTTTATTAACATTTTTCTGGAAAAAAAAAAAAGCCTGCTCTCTGTATTGTTTAGAAATTGCAGGTCTTCCCAGGGGGGAGGGAATCCCTTTCCTCTCTGCCCAAACCCTTTACAGCTGCAAGCACAGGCACCATGCCTCCTTGTGCTCGAGAGTGCAGGTGAGGTGCTTGGGTCTTGGGGTGCCCCATTTCCCATGAGTGCTCAAGCCAGGAGGATCCCATTGATTTATAGGGTAGCAACATCTGTAGGAAGGGTGAGAACTAAGCACCCAGCCTTTCCAACATTTCTTGCAGTAGCCAAAACCTGACAGCATTAATGCTTGCTGGTGTAGTGATCCATCATGCCACTGTCCCAAGGATGGGAATGGTGCAGGGACAAACCTCACCTCCATCACCTCACCCTTCGTATGGGGCAGGGTGTCGTCATGGCTCCATGGTGGAGGTGATTAATTAGCAGTGCAACAGCAGTGAACATGAGTCGGCCTCCATGTCTACCCCTTGACAGCAGGGCACCGTAAGCGAGATGTCACCGCTTTCCCGCTCACCTCCTTCCCCCACGTAATCAGCTGCAACATCCACAGCAGCTGCTACAAGAGGCAAAAAAGCCAGCCAGTCCCTGCCCAGCACCCTGACCACGGGCAGCTCCTGCCACTGCCCTACACAGCTGCCTGGAAAAGGATCTCCATGATCAACCATGGGGTCAGAGGCAGCAAGCAGGGCACCTACATGTCCCTCCCAGCATGTCCCTTTTGCCAAGGCACAAGGGGAGCAGAGCAAGACAAGAAGCAGACATTCCACACCCCGCTTTGCAAACTTTTGGATGTCAGAGGAGTTTGGTAACACCTGGTTTCATGCTGCATTAGCAATTAATACAAACATTAATAGCATGCTGGGGGTGATTGGCTCAGCAAAGCCTTTTGCAGCTGCTGTTAGATGGGGTGAGATTATGAAGAAGAGCATTTGGAATGTTTTAACTGGTGCTTTGCAAGCAGAGGGAGAGGGAGGGCTGGCACACACTGCACTGTACTGGTAACTAGCGCACACAAACAGGGCTTTTCATCCTTAAATTGTGAAGGAGCTGGTGCGACAAGTCCTGCCTTTGTTATCCCCATGCAAATTCCTTTGTGGGATGCACCAGGACCTCACCACTCCTGGGAACACCCCATGAAACCTCATCCTTCCCCCAACAGACCCAAAGTGGGAAAAACCATAGTTAAACATCATTCCCCAGTTTCCCGAGTCGAGTATCAGGAAGGGCTTCCCATAAGCAAGGCACCACCATTCCCCAGCTCATCCTCTCTGTCAGGAGCCCTCCCCATCATAGAAATCCTCATGACATCCCCCTCCTTCACCTGCCTATTTTCACAAAACTTGTAGGAGCTTAATTATCTTTGAGACTTCTCCCCCTGTCAAACAAGGCTGCAATGGGCCAGAAAGCTTCAAGAGATAATAAAGGGGATGGACAGGCGGTGAGCACAGAAGCACTGTCTCCTCTGCAAGCAAGGTCGAAATCATACACTTCCTCCCATCGAAGCCCTGGGCCAAACCCAAGTGCAAGGACAGGGTGATCCCTTTCTCCCTGACTCACTGCTCCCTTAGCCACAAGTGGGAATTGGAAAGATGAAGAGGTGAGAGATGCTGGTGCCGGCCATCAAGCAGTGGGCCGGTAATAACCTCATTATGAGGCTGGAGATGCTGAGGAGAGGGGGCAGATGCCATCCTTCTGCCTCCTGCACACCACCAGCAGCTTGCTGAGCCAGTAAGTTGTCAGCCCATCTCCTGCCTCTCACCTTGCTTCTCATTAGCTCCCCACCACGCTGCTGCACGGGCAGATGGGACAGGTCCCGTGTCCGGCTGCCGCCACCGTGCCGGTGAGCACTGGCTTCTGCACTGCTCCCCACTGTGTCCCTTGGTCTCTGCTGCAGGGCAGAGATGCTCTCCTCAGGGCTGGTCCACATGACATTTCCCAGGTTGCAGATGGGTGGATGTGCTCACCAGCTGCCTGGCTAAAGTGACTCCACTGCATCCTGGCATGTGATCTCTCTGCTGAGAGGGCAAGCTGGAAGCAGGAAAGCTCTTGTGGCTCTGTGCAATTCAACAGCCTTGGTGGTCCTTGCAGGGTCAAGATGCTTGAAGTGTCCAGGCATCTTCACCCAGTATAAGGCAGCCAGGCCCACAGCCCAGGATGAGGGGATATCCCACTGCAAGACAGCCTGGTGCTGTGCTTTGGATGCCCAGGGTGTTGAGTGCGACAAGTCACCTTAGGGACCAAGGGTGCTCTTGAGTAGTCCCAACCCCTACCACATGCAGGATGCAAGCCAGAGACATCCTCCAGCAAAAGCAGCCAGAGCTCTGGGACACAGCCTAGGCAGCCCCAGAGGCAGGAGAGGGACCAGGAAAAACAGGAGACCAAGCCAGGAGTCACCAGCAAGGACCAAGCCAGAAAGGATGGGCACAAGCAGAGGGAAAGGGATGTGAGGCTGTTTGGTTATTTCCTCCTAGATCTCATCTCCAGAGAAGGGGCTCCTACACACCACCCCAGTGTCCCACACACCTGTCTTTTCAGGGGGAGAGAGACCACAAGTCTGTGCTTTCCACAACAACAAAGTACAAGCCCTTGCAATTGTCCATAATGAGCAATACTTCCAGGCTGGATGAATATTCCTAGCCAGAGATGTGCTATCCAACAGTACTGCATGAGTATAGCCCTCTCTTGAGAACAAGGGCTCCCTGCATTTATTCCCTAAAATATCAAACTGCTTAAGCATCTCCAGCAAGCCAAATCTGGCAGAAGCATCACCAGCTGTGGTGGCTTCTGCTTCCCCCTTCCTATAAGGATCAAGGCTATGGGCTCCTAACATCATGGCGTGACCCATTGCAGCTGTGTCTGCCAAGGTGACAGTATAAGACCGCAAGACCCATGTCTGAGTGTCCCTTTGTGAGAACACCACCAAGAGTGGTGGCCCAAAACAGACATCCTCAGGCTTTTTGCCTGAAGCAGCATCCAAGCTTACTATAGATAAGCCCTCCCAGTTGTCCTAAAGCAAACTGATGTCTCTGCACCAAAACCAGAGTGGTCCCAACAGCAGCCATCTGCCAACCCATGGTCATTCACATCAAGCGAGAACCTGGCCATGGAAATTAGATTTTTTTCTGATGTTATCATGCACTCAGATGAAGCCAGGGAGCCTTCTTTGAAGGAGCAGCAAAAATGCCCCTTGGTGCCCTCCAATCCTCCGATTCCTCCACATCCAGTCTGGAAAGCTAGCACAGCCCTGCCAGCCCTTTGCCTCCCATGGGCCATCACAGGGGTGTCCAAATCACCAGCAGAGCTGAGAAAACACCTCCACCCCAGAATCACCATGGTTATTGAGGTCCTCGACCCCACAGAGGGGAGGAGGAAAGTGGGGCAGCAAGTTCTGGCTCAGTCCAAGGGACAGATCTCCAAGCAAGCAGCATTTCTGCTCTAATTTGGGCAAACAAGGCTTTTTTCTCCTTTTGTCCATGTGGGCTGTAATGCAAGGGAAGGAGCTTTAAAGGCATGTGGTACCTGTGTGAAGCAGAGGGGGTAGGGGTGTGTGTGCAAGCGTACAGAGCTATTAATTAAAATTGCTCAGTCAGATGCTATAGAGAGATTAGTTGTCACATTGTGTTAATGGCAAGCTTGGCAACGCTGTGAGAAGGGGCAGGACTGCCCGCCGTCCCCTCAGCTGTTCAAGTGCCACGTTTATACCCAGCCAGAATGACTAATTGGCAGGTTTTGTCGAACAGAAGCCCTCTTGTTATTGGGAAGAGATCGGTGCCTTAATGAAGGAGAGGGAGGAAAGGGATGCACGGTTACCAAGCTGCCACAGCCACCTCCAAGGCAGAGGTCCCACCAGGAGTTAGGACTGCGGTCCTGGTCTTGGGGCAAAGGGGCACCAAGAGAATGGAAATGCCCAAGGCCACAGGATGGCTCAGCACTGAATTCTTCACCAGAGCTTCAAACCCCTGGTAAGCCCAAGAGTTGGGTCCCAGTGAAAAGGTGGAAATATCTTCTTGGACCTCCCAACCACAGGGGATGAGCACAGGGCAGAACTTCCCCATTGTGCAGTTCACTCCCCTATTGTGCAGTTCACTCCCCTTTGGCATGGAGCAGATTCTCTCTTTCCTTGGTTTCATTCCCTGCCTCCTTTTTCTTGTTATAAAGAGGAAGGGAGCACAGAAAAAGGCTTGGGGAAGCTCCCAAATGGCAGCTCCAGAAGAACATTGTAATCTTGATCACTGGAGGATACTCATTGCATGCTAAACAAGCACAGAGCCCACCCTGTCTTGCATTAGGGCATGGGGTAGAAGGCCCTCAGTCCATGCTCTGTCATTTCTCCCCTTCTTTCCAAATTTTTACACTCAAAACTAACTCACCTTTGGCATGGTAAGAACTCCTAATCTAGGTGCTCTGTTCCCTTTACACCAGCTACAGAGAAGTGCTGAGCTCTGTGCCTGGGCACAGTCTCTGGCAAAGCTTTTAGTGAACATAGATGCTGGTGAAGCAGAAAGGCAAAGGCATATCTGGTATTAGCAGCACAACCCCCAAAAGGCTCAGCTGCAGTGGACAATATTTCTACTCTGATGGACAGCCCTACCCCAAAGGAGTAGGAACCAGAAGAAAACACTTTTCTCATTTACAGAGGAAACTCAGATGCAGAGCCACAGAGCTATACAGGTGCCCAGCACCCTCAGAGCCTACATGATTTATGCACCTTGAGATCTTGTCTTAGTTGATTTGACAAGATGTTCCTTGGTAAAGTGAATGGATGGAAAACTGAGGTACAGCATGACAGTGCCATCAAGCCCTCGGGCTTGCCTAGATGTCTCCATACAGGTGTTTGCATTAGATTTTCAATCTGGTGATCAGCCCATTTAGCCTAACCAACATAGATCCCACAGATCTGCTCCTGCCTTGAATAGCTGGTTCCCACCCACCCCAAATTGTCTGCCCATCAGCAGAGAGTAAGGGAATGTGTCCTGAAGACTTGACTTCCTTTGCAACTCAGACTTCTGCAAACTTGATTCTTTTGTACTTAGTCTTTTCTTCCCAAAATGTCATACTGACCTCACTAGACTCAAGCAAGGAAAGCATTGCATTGGATTAGGAAAAACAATGTTGGAACCAACTTTTCTTTTGTTTTCTGCTTTCGGCCACTTCAGGTCATGCACTATCATCTTCTGTGCAGCAGTTACCTGTCACAGAACACACTTTATTCATGTATTTGAGGACAAGTTCTAATCACTGAATGTAATAGGGCAAGATGAGTGATAGATTGACACAATTAATTTCCATGTTCCCACCAGTAACATTGATTTTAGGGCATTCAGTCTTTACAAGTCACTGAATGCAAGGGAAAACTTGGCTCTGATCTTTTCAGGAAAGGTCAAAAGGGTGCTTGGATCTTTACATGAGAGCTGAACTGTTCAAATGCCCTTTAACATTTTGAAGTCTGTCCCACCCATGAACCTAGGAATTGCCTCTCATTGCATTCACTGAGAAAGAACCCACTGAGAAGGTCATGTGGACACATCTGTGGTGCTACTCAAACACTCAAAACTTTTCTGAGTCTGCTCATCTACAAGGCATAAGTAGAGTCTGAGTTCCACTGGCTGATGATTTTCTGCAAGCTGGCTCTAGCACTCAATCCTTTTCCATGTTGATCTAACTGGCCCTGATGGTGACCAGCCCTCTGATTTATTCCTACTGCAGTAGCCTTTACACCGCACCACCAGCTCTCACTAGCAGGATGTCTATCTACCCTTACCATCCCAACCCAACTGGAAGTACACAGGTTCCATGAGAGCAGTGATGAACAATGATTTGGTGGACGCATGGGAGGCAGGTCCCACCTGGACTTTACACTGCTGGAAGATGCTCAGAAATTAACCAGTCAGGAGGAGTCTACTCTAGCCCTGCTTATGGCAACGCTGGCTGTGTCCCATAATATAGTTTGGGGCCACCAATTTGAGAACTGGTTTGATTTTAATCCAGGCAGGGAACTCCACAGTTCTGTGATGTTCAGTGAGAGGGTGGCAAGTGTAACATGATGTTAAAGCAGCCTATGAAGATTGGTTTCACGGTTCACATTAGGTAAGTATATTCCAGCTTCACAGAAACTAAGTTCCGCACAGTTTATAGCCTCAGCCCCTCTGAGGGGAACTCTGGTGTCTGATGAATCCTCCCCACAGAGAGTCTTTGTGACCCATGTTTCTCCAACCCTTCTTTCCATGAATCCAGTATGGTGATTAATAGGAGACCCCCAACTGTAAACATGTGACCCACCACCATCTTTCCCAAATCTGTCTAGTTTGTCAGAGCCCCATTGCTCTTACGCTTTTGATGTGTCTTATTCACAGTCATTTTCCCACATCTCATTTTTTATACAAATCTATCATGTATCTCTCTTGAGACAGAACAGCTTCTCAAAGGTGTATTTTCTTCTCAGTATAGACATACATGCAGATGTCCTCCCCCCACCACACTCTTTTGAAAGCAAGAACCCAAGTGGGGAGATCAGGGTGTTTTAGACACATGGGCAGTTTGAATCAAATAACAAATGGATAAACAGCTTAATTTCAAATCCAGCCTGCATTCCTTCTTGAAGCATCCAACACAAGCTGCTGGGCTCACCAGTTTGCTGGCCACAGATGCTCTGACTCCATATCCCCCCCATACATTCATCCCTAAGGATGCTCCCTGCCTCCATATCCCCCCCAGACCTTTCCCTGTCCCCAGGCTGCCCAGTCCTGCCCCATCCTTTCCTCTCCACCCCTCCTCTGTGTCCTGCTGTTGAACAATGCCTGTCCTAAGAAAATCACCCCACAAGCAGGTGAGCAACCTCAACAAAGCAGCCCTGCTATGCCCGGCATCCCCGTGCGCGAGCCAAGCCGGGAGATTCACCTGTGCGGCCCAGACAGTGAAGAATTGTTTGGAGCAAAACACTGTGCAATCAAGTGGAGATAGCAGAGGCAATGGGGTCAGGCAGGCTGCCTGGGGCATCTTTCATCTCAGACTTCAGGAGGTGGGGTGTAAAGTGGGCCCTGACCAGGCCCAAGGCAGGCTCAAAGGCAGCCTTGTTCTGCCAGCTATCTGCCATCTCTCTGATGTCACACGTTTCATTTGTCCAGCTCACTTCAAAGGCCCCCTTCTCATGCTCCCTCCCTCCCCTCACCCCTTTCTCTCTTCTGCGTTTGGATTTTGCTATCAGAGGGATGATAGCCCAGCTTTCCAAAAAGCTTTTTGCTGTACAATAATAATAGAAAAATATCAAAGATGCTTAAAGAGCAGCTGTCCAAGTTAACCCTGTTCAAGCAAGGCAGGGCTGGGACAGCACCAGGAAATCAAGGTCTCTCTCTTTCCTTCCCTTTCATGCTCAAGCTCTCTATGAGCAACAGCAAACTAGGCTATCCTGTCCCCTCCAGCACCTCAAATCCTCCTCCATTGACAAGTGGCTCCTGCTTGTGCTTTCATACACCATACATTTGCTACAGGGACCTCTGTGTCCTAGCTCCTGCCAGTCACACACACAGCCTCAAGTAGAGGTCCAGTTTTGGCCAGAGTTTCTGGGGCAACTGTAAACATCCCCTTGAACCACGCAAAACACCACCCTGGCATACCCACAGCAGCCAGGTACACAGCATCCACATCAACAGCACTTGCTGGGTACCTTGAGGCACATCCTGCAGGCAGGAGGCCAAAATACCAGCCATGGTGTGTTGGCCATGCCAAGACAAGACATCTTGCTCAGCTGCAGCCTCTTGTTGAACAACTGTATCTCTGCCAAGCTACACAAACTTGTCCAATGCTACACAAGAGAAAGATGGCATTTCAAAAGGCTAATAAGACTCAAGATGCAAGTTGCCTACTGGGAGAATGTGCATCCCAGTAAGCAAAACCTGAAGAGCAGAATGTATTCAGACACAGTCAGAAAGACCCTGGCCAAAAGCCATTTCTAGTTTTTGTCCTAAGCATGCAAAAACCCCTGTGCCTTCAGTTAAGCACTAGGTGACTTATGGTTTTTGAGTTTAGGGAGTTTGGCAAAGGCAGTTTCAAGCTTTTTTCCACAAGTGTCTTCCTGCATATACCATGCTTCCAGAAACTGGGGATTTAGAAGGTGGAAAGAACAGCTTTTTTGGGGGAGGAAAGGAGTGCGAAGTGCACTTGTACCCAGCAGGGACCCAGAGACCCTGGAGAGAAGCTGTTTGAGTTGCACTGCTGTACAGTTACGCACATCAGCACACTTCCAGGTACCACCCCCTTCACATGACAACCACTTCACCACATGGACATTGGACAGCTATCCCTTGGCTCACCTCTACACTGATGTCGTTTCAGTTTTGGTGACAGGAATAGGAAAAGTTGCATCAAAATTCAAATAAAAAGATGCAAAATTCAGCATAAGGAAGAAAAACCCCACATATCTAGTCCAGATCTACCAGTCTGCTGACCCTTACTAGTATGCCTTGACTGCAGGCCATGACTTCTCTAGACCAAACCAAGCCTGCCTGAACAGCAGCTAAGAGCTTGTCTCACTTCAGTGATGCTCTGATCCTAGCCATCAGACTGCACAGGCAACAGCCTGAGGGTCCCTCCCACCTCCCTCAATCACTCTGGCTCCTGCTTAGACCCCACCACCTTCCTCTGGACAGGCAGGATTGGCATTGAGGATGCTGTTTTGAGGCCTTGGGGAACATAACATCAACAATCCCTAGAGGTCATTTCTTAATGCTGACAGCTCAGGGAGAGCAGAGGTACCCTGAATCCCAGCCACGTAGGCACCTCCTCAACCCAAGCACCCACAGGAGGATTTAAGGGACTCACAAAACTTACTGGCAGGTATTAAAAGTTCACTGAGGCTGTAATAGCAATCTGTCAGCCTGCTGCTAATCCATCTTGACAGAAACTTTATAAGAAGCTGAAACGTGTTAAATAGTCCTGGAGTTTAAGCAGAGCAAATGCAAGGAGGGTGGTATAAAGCAGAGGCTGTTTTCCTTGGACCTCTGACCAAAAGCCCAAGGGCCAGCTCAGGGTCTGACTTTGTAAACAGCTTCTCTCCAGGTGGGGGAAAAGGAGACACCTTTAGAAAGCACCTTCACCCAGAGAGCAACACCCTGAGCATGCTATGGGCTGTCCCATGGGCAACTGGTGCACAGGCAGTACCACACAATAGCAGCTCTGTGCACTCCCAGCTGCCTGCACCCCAGGACAGCACACCAGGAGGGTGCTTCGTAGGGACCATCTGATGCACCTGCACTTACCTTGGAGTCAAGAATGCAAATAATTCACATCTGCAAATCCTGGGAAACCCGTTAACAATGAGCTGGATCCGTTCGCCCCACAAGGGAAGTTTGCCCAAGTCCGTGTGTCGCTGAGGTTTCTGGGACAGTTTTATTTGTGGATTATCACAGAGCCCTCAGTCTGGGCTGCATCATGCAGGTGGTGTGTCAAGAGCAGTGTCCTCCAATTCATGAATGTTAACAGCCAGGACAACCAGGTGCACCCTCCTGGGAAAAGCAGCTCAGAGGGCCTCTCCCAGGACAGCCAGCCTGTTGCATGAGTGGCATACCAGTTACCCACCAGTACATAGCACACTGAAAGCACAGCTCAGAATAATAGGACTGTAACCTGCCCAGAACTGAAGCACAGTTTCCCATCACTCTCCAAAGGTGAGGCTACCAGGTGCACTGTAGGTTTTATCAGGGACCAGCAGCTGAGATGCCACATCCAGTGGGTTCCCATACCAGCAGGACTGTGAACACATTGCAGAAGCAAGTTTGTGCTGGCACTGCTCTAAATACTCCCTGCAGCTGATTTGCTCTGGAGCAGATGGCAAAGTTTCATCACCATCTCTGTATTTCACTATGCTATTTCCCATGGACCTTCCAAGCCTTTTGCCTTCTAGCTAAGGGTCCTGCTCCCTCACTGAAGTACCCCAGGCAACAGAAAGCCTTACTAGGAACACATTTATTAGGTTGAATCAAGACATCTACACAAACAAACTTGCACAAGCTCTCAGTGAGAGCCTCCAGAGGACTTGCTATCAAAAGAGGGGTGGATAACAAGACCTTTAACCAGAAAAAAAGAATAAAGGACTTTCTCTTACAACCCTGCCAAGACACCAGCCACCTGGATCAGAAGTCAATACATAACAACATATTCCTGACCCATTTTAGCCAAGTCTCCCAACAGAGAGAAAGAATGAGCCAGTAGCAGTAATGCGTCTCCTGCTCAACTCCAGTACACTTGTGGGTCTCATCTTAGCTGAGCAAAACTCATGGGTTTCTTCAGACAGAGAGACCTGTTGGCCAGAAGGACTCAGTAGCAGCCCCACTACCAAGAAGCCTGACCTCCCATGGCTTTGTGCATCCCTCTGGTGGGCAGCCACCACCTGTGCCTCACACCTCAGCTGCAGGTGTGACATGGGCAATGGTGCTCACCAGTGCAATTCCTGAAGTCCAGCAAGAGCTGGGCTCACACTAAAGCATCCCTACAGAGATGAAGAGAAGGGACAGATTTATATATCTCTTCAGCATTCCTTTATGCAAGACCCACAGAAACCTATTTTTTAACTTACTCAAATTGGCCAAAATAAGACAACAGTCCCCCAAATTATTTTGGCCATAAGGTGACAGGCCAGGCAATTGCATAAGCCTTGTCAAGGCAGAAAAGCAGGGTAGAAACAATTACTGGAAAAGAAAGAAGAGTCACCACCAGCCTTGCTGAGATTGTGGAGTGAGACCTGTAATAGCAGCTGAAAAGGGAGTACATGTCCTGGGTGGGTGAGGGATTAAGCATTAAGGATGTCAGAAAGAGCAGGTAGATGCAGATTAGGTAATTCACTATAAAGCCTTTGCATGCAGGGAAACCACTGACTTCTTCCTTAGGAAGCACCTTGAAACAATCCCAGAGGAATTCACAAAGTGGCATTGTCATTCTTATTCCAAGCACAGCTCACCCCCAGCACGTTGCCGTCTTCCCCAGGAGCAGAGTTGCTCCTAAGTAACCAGATTCCCCCCCAGTCACAAAGCACCTACTGTATTCGCCCCGATGCTATCGCGAGGGGCTGGCCGGCTGCACACGGTCAGGCAGCACCTAAGCTCGGGTGGCCCAGGGCTGTGGGATGAAACAAGACTCTTACTCTTCCCCCAGCACACCACAGCTTTGAGCCCGTGGTGGGGAGGACTGAAAATGCAGCATCTCCCTTGCTTATTCATATTTCATGGGGAAGCTCCTCCCTGCCAGCTCCAGCCCTGGCTAATACACTCTCCACCAGGCACTTCTGTCAATCCCTTCACAAAAGTCAGCACTGCCACAAACATTTGTCAGCTCCTCACAAGCTCCTGACTGGAGGTGAGCTGCTCACATCAACAGCAGATTTTTATTTCGAGGAAAGGAAAAAATAAGCAAGTTGGGGAAACAGCTGTTAAACTGCAGGAATAATCAATTAGGAGGCAATTTCATCATCTTGAATAAGCTTGCTTATACTTAAAAGCTTTCTGAAGGAAGTGATTAGCCTCTAATTGATGAGAACTGTAAAGCCCAGGGAAGAGGCAAAGCAGCTCAGCTAGTATAACCATTTCTGGGGCATTGAGTGGGCTATGAGTCCCAGGACTGCTGCCCAACACATTGCAACACCTTTGAGGATAGCATCTGCCTTTGGACTTCATGGATCTAATTCCTTGCCAAAGACTCACTGATACTTTTCTCTGGATCCAGTGTCCCTTCCCCATCTCACACTCCCAGGTAACTCAGACTGACATAGGAAAGCCACTGGTCAAACACCAGCCATACTATTCTCTTTCCCTGCCACTGGCTGCAGACGCCTGGCCATGCTCAGCCAACTGGTTCTGTGAATTGGTCTCATTTCTCGTATCTTAAATTTGAGGATCAAACCAGGCTTTCAGGTGGTTCACAGTGCTTCTCCTTAGGGCTCCTGGTCACCAGTAGTAGGGCTGCTCCTTTTGTCTTAACAGGAAAACGACTGTCTCATCTTCTCCAACCACCCTGGTCCCACCTGCTGCTAACATCCCCTTTTTTAGACGAGCTGCTCTGCCACATTGGTTACTGTCCTTTAACCACTGTGTCCCACCTGAGCTTTTCACCCTGTCTCCAGGTCTCCCACCCCAGCATTTGTTGAAGAGCTCTCTGCAATGGCACTCTTCGCCCTATACATGAGGTTTTAATGTTGCCCCAGTCCCCAGGTCTTCTGCTGGCAGCACTGGGATGCCACTGCTCCTTCCTCACTCCTCTGCCTACTCCAGGAGGAGACAGAGCAGCCAACAGTCAGTTATAGCCTCTGGCAGGCTCCAGTTAATCCTTTTGGAAGAGTTTCACCAGTCTCCTCTTCCCAAACTCCTCAGGGGCTCTCCAGTTACTTCTCAAATACCTACATGCACTCATCTGCAGAGCCAAACCCTCCAACCCAGGGACACCTGCTCAAGGTTGTCAGGACAACATAATCAGCC
Source organism: Brachypteracias leptosomus (assembly GCA_013401335.1). Taxonomy (NCBI): domain Eukaryota; kingdom Metazoa; phylum Chordata; class Aves; order Coraciiformes; family Brachypteraciidae; genus Brachypteracias; species Brachypteracias leptosomus. The sequence goes on along the minus strand of VYZX01001589.1, from coordinate 12,444 downwards.
ACCCAAGGCACAAGCATTATGCTACATCTCCAGTTCCATGATCTCATGCTATATTTTCCATACTGTCCCTGCCTCATTCAGCAAATGGGTGGTTGCTCACTGTTTCCCATCTCCTCCTCATTCTGTGTGCAGCCTCAGGGCCCTCCGTGCTCACATATTTTGAACTTGTGCTGAGCACAGACTTGTTTCCTCACAGATGCTCTCAGGAAAGCACAGAGAAGCCTGAGGCTCTATGGATATCTCCCTTCACAGCCCCTGCTCTCCAAAGCAGATATTATTGCATCTGCACCACAAGGAACTGAGGAAAGAGGAGAGCCAGAGCTGCTGGGGGCCAGCCAGTTTCAGAGCACTGATCCAAGATACCAAAGCTCAGCTCTCCAAAGCACTAATCCTGTTTGGGCTTTCTAAGAGTCCTAAATAAGATTGATCAGAAAGGGTCAATTAGCTCTTCACTCCACTTAAAGCCACCAAGCTGATAAGGACCCTAGGGCAATGCCTGCTGTGGTTCACCACTAGCCCCCCATCTCTGTGCCATGAGGTCTGCCTGCCTCCTGCCATGGATTTACTCTGTCCCGAGACCATGATTCAACCCACCAAGTATCCCTCTGAATAAGCCTCCTGTTCTCAGGGTCATCAGAGGAGAAATCTGATCTCCCTTCTGAAGCAGCAACTCAGAGGGCCCGAGGCGGTGGGAATCTGCCATTCTTCACCGAAAGTGCTGTCGATATTTGATCACTTTGAGTGTTTTGACATGGTTTGCAGTTGGATACGCTCGTCCTCAGCCTGTGAACTTATACATGTCAACCAGGCAAGCACATGTCAGCCTCCACATGAGTGTCTAGGAGGGTCTACAGCTGACAAGATAACCTTTTCATGACCAACACATTGCTACTCAGAGGAATGGAGACAAGAATTTGGTCTGATCTCCAACAAGATAAACTATTATTCAGCTTTTTACACCTGAAGAGCCTCTCGCCCCTTTCCTGCCTTTCCATTGCAAGTCTTTACCATTTCATAAAGCTTTTTTTCAATTAAATTAACTTTCCATGCAGATGAACAATGCAAGAAAAGACTTAGCAAATGCAAGTTGCAGATTTGGACAGCTGGTGTTACCTGGGATCTTGCTCACAGACCTACCATAAGGCCAAGGCACTCATCCTCAGTGGTTTGAGCCCTATCATGTGTCACAAGATAAGCATTTTCTAATGATGGGTGACGTTTTGTGCCCAGAACAGATCAGTGTAGATATCAGACATCTGGCAAATTATTTCACTCTGGAAAGGTGACAGAAGCAGCCAAAGCTTTGGTCTTTTCCCATGAGAAAAACAATGTTTCCTACCTCCCGTGTCCAGTTTTAGGGAAAGACCCTGCCTGTGTCTTGGGATTTGTGCTCTCTTCACCTCAGATGTGCAGAAAGACATCCCACTGATGTCAATACATAAGAAACTCTCCTGAAGGCTCTTTATGTATAGGAGTGCATGCTCGCCTCACACAAGAAAGCAATCCCCATCCTGCCAGCCTGAAAACACTCTGTGCAGCAAGGGGCTGTGGAGGTGGCTGTGTACTGGGGTTCATACATAGGCCTCCTCACTGCACCAAGCTCTTCTTTGCTGGGAAGCTGTCCACTTTGGGGTCTTAGGGCCCACATCCCAGCTGGCAGGAGCCAGTACATCTCCACTGACCTCGGTTACATGCTGAGCCTGGCTATTTTGAGCAAGGCAAGGATCCAACCCTTCAACTGGAGGTGGTTTTCCTAGACAGCATCTGCTACCAAGGTGACATGCTTCCAGGAAGGTTGTTTGCTCCAGCTCCTATGTCTGTGTACTGCAAGTCTCCCACAAATACCTAAATATATCCTCAAGATTTGAATCTCCGGATGCCAACTCAGCCAGTATTGGCCAATACCACTTTGAGTTTTACTCCAGTCTGCATCTACCACAAGCTCCTGTACCATCCATTCACAAAGAGCAAGTTAATTAACATAGAATCACTCAGAGCTAGCTCGTTCCTGGCTATCAGTATCATCTAATCAGTGTCCTCAACTGAAAAGTAATCTCTGGCTTGATCTTTCCTTGGCCACCGAGCAGTGCCTGAACAGAGGGGGCTTTGTTTTGATTCACTAGAGACACAAAGGTCAGCTTCCAACCTTTTCCTGGCATTGCCCTTGCCTTGGAGAGCAAAGTAGAGCATGTTTTCATGTCAGACCTTGTTCTTTTCTTCCTAGCTTTGACAAGAAGATATCATTTGTCCTAGGGAGTCACTCCCCAGGCCAAGAGTGGGCTCCAACATGGAGCACAGTATGCTAAAGCAGCATCATTAAAGTACATCCCACAGAGGTCAGGCCTGAACATAGCAAGCCCACCATTTGCTCATGGACATCCAACAATCCACCTGGCCTGACAAGAAGTCATGTGCCATGCAGTGACTCCATCACCTGCAGAAGATAAGGCCCAGCCAGTTTTGCTTTGGCAGGATCCATCCACACCCTGAAATAAGGCACCACAGAATATGAAATCCAGATGACAAGAGGACCCACATCTGCTGCTGCATTGCACAATTGCAAGCTGGGCCCATGTTCAGGTTATGTCAAGCACACAGGCCAACTTGCAGAAGGGGGATAGGTTTAAGACTATGAATTCTACTGATTTTACTAGACAAAGACCTGGACCCTTCCACAAGGCTGATCCTTTCCCAAAATTATATACTACATATAATAATTTCATACACACACACACCCCCCCTTGAGATACTGTTATTACAACATGTCTTTATATTTTTACAAAATTTTAAAAGTAGACAATCAGTTTGCACAACGTGGGTTTTATAGGGGTTTTACTTTGGGGGAAGTAATTTATTAAGTGCAAATTGATAGTTAGGCTGATAGAAAGCAAGACTTACGTAGGGGAACATTTTTCAAGTAGAAGATAGCTGTGGGTGTGAAAGACAAACCTTTTATCTCTAAAAGATATAAAAAAAACCCCAAACTTTAAACATGATGTTTTAAGAAGCATTCAAGCAGGGGGAATTGTTAAGGCAATTTTAATAGCCACTAATGAAAATATCCATTTTTCTATTGCAAGCCTGGGTGGTGTTAACTCAGCCATTACCTACAGCTGGATCCTACAAATCAGACTCATACTGACTTCATGGGTCACAACAGCTCCTCCACACCACACATACTCCATCTCCCACACATCTGCCCCCTTTCCACAAGCAAAGCACTTCACCTTCAGTGATTATCAGCCTCACCACAATCCAGAACCCTTTGCTCCACTAGTACCAGCCAGCATTTCTCCAAGACCACCAAGCCCAGTGATAGAGAAGTCTCAAGCCATAATTACCCCAACCTGGTCATGCCAGTACAGCTCAAACACTTTCCCCTTCTGCTGTGGAGCCCCCCTGTGCCAAAATTCCACACTAAAAGATAGGAGTTTGCCTTTACATGTCACCCACCCTAAAGTTGGATTTGGACAACCAGCATTTCTAGTTGGCCAACATTAAAACATACTAGCACTTGTAACAGGTATCATCTCTGTGCTTTGCAAGAGTAAAGTACACACACCTCAGTCTCTACAAAGACATTCCCCAACACATAGTTCTCTCTTAGAAAGAGCAAGGGCTTTAGAAACACAGCAAAATTTGCACACAAGTACCTACCCTGCTGTCCTTCACAAGATCATCTTGAATCAGGCCAAGCAGCTTCCTAGGGCACATCTTCCCACCTCCTCCTAAACCTAGGCAACCTGTGAGTCCTGTTTTTATAGGGTGTTACCCTCCTTCCTACAACACCTTCACCTGGTGGCTCCCTAATTACATCCCAAATGAGGAAGCAGGCACAGGTAAGATAGATTTACTGGAAGAGAAGACTTTGCAGCTCAATACAGCTTACTTAATTCTCCATGGAAAGCCTTCTTGTACATGCTAGACATTTCTCTAGCCTTTTTTGTCTGCTTTTTCAGCTCAAGTTTGGGGCAACAGAGTCCAGAGAACAGATCAGAGGTGTGTTGTAATCAAAATGTTATTGTCCAGGGTGATTAAAAACAAGTCTTCACTTTGAGGAGCAAGGAGAAACACTTAGCTGCAGGATGACTAAGAACACAGTCCTGAGCAGTTTGGGTCAGGCAGGCTGCCCAGTACCCCATCCCAAGACATGACTGGGTGACTGAAACCAACTGGACACTACTGGGCTGGGGCTGCTGGTGGGTTTTTCAGATATTTATAGGGTCAGGTGCCATGTTATTCTGTCCTGAAATAGAGCAAACCCCCAAACCAACCCAGGCTGTTCCTAGGAAACTACAACTTGCAAAATAATAATCACAAGTTTTCTTCACACGGTCACACAATTTTGGAGTGTTTTTTTCTGCAGATTGGACTTGGAAAACATTTTATAGTACAGGAAGAGCAGAACAGTGACTGATGAAGGGCAGGAAGAACACCTTGTTTTCAACATCTCAAGCAATGAGTTGTGGATCCCCATCTCCAGTTTGGTGTCATCAGCACATATTTGTGGAACCCCTCCATGTCAGCGAGCTGCAAAGAAAACAACTCCTATTGGGAAATACCCACCCATACCTTTTAGACAGTCCTAACATGAAGTTGCCCATGGCCCTGCCATGGAGGGTTGGGGTTCATGGTGAAGTGATAGTCCAGGTGAAAGCACTTATGGGATAATGTGACCTACAGAAATGTTTTTCCACTTCTGCAGTTTCCTTGCCCTGGAGAAGAACAAATGCCTCCCAGCCACACTCTGCTCAGTGAGCTGAGATGGCACCCAGGGATGCGAAGGTACCAACAAGGTCTGCAGGGCATTTTAAGCCAAGAGCTTTTGCATTTGGGAAAATGTTTTGCTAGTAACCTGGCTGTCCTGGCTTCTCCAACTCTCTTTCAATGCCAAGAGTATAGAAACACTGTGGGCAGGCGTATACATAAAACAGAGCTTTCTAGTGGTACAAACACACGAGCCCATGCAGAGTACTGGCCCCAGAGAGAGACTTGAACATGACTTTCAAACCCTTCCCTCTCTGGGCCGAGTGTACACTCCATGCAAGAAAACACCAGGCTTTTTTTTTTTTTCTCAGAGATTTTTTTGTCTTTTTAATTTCATCTTGGTACGTTATTTCTGACAGTGTGTCAGCATCTCCCACCAGGTCAGCCATCTCCAGACCCCGCTACATTCAGTGTCAGACTGTACAGTGGCAATGAGCCAGTGTTTGGAGCCTCACAGTCACTTGCATGTCTTTACGGGTTGTCGCTTACATCATTTGTGAACAGCAGCACAAAAGGACACAACGCATGAAAACGAGAGTGGGGATGAGGTGAGGGTCAGCTGAAGGCTTGACCCTAAGGAGAACTTTCCGCAGGTTCCCATGGCTCTGGCAGGGATGGACCCAAGCATGTAGTGGGAAATACGGGGCTCTCCCTCCTTTCTCCTTCACCTGAGGGGTAGCAATATGGGCTGCAGTGTTTTCCAGAGCCAGGACAGCAGTTCACACTGGTCAAGCACCCATATTTGAGGGTATGGGATGAGGTTGCTGGGAGAGGCAGGCTGGGTCCTGCCATGGGAAGGAGAAAGGCAATGCAGAGAACCATGGCTGAGCCCTGATGAGATGGGAAGTTCACCAGCTCCATCAGCATCGTCCACTCCGCACTGATCTCCTGGGCACATCCAGAAGTTGGGACAGGATATGGCCACCATGCTGTCCCCATCAATCTGCTGGTGGAGGAGCAGGTTCCTGGAGCCAGCTCTGCTTTGGGTTTCAACTGCACCTCAAAACCAGTGGGGCAACCTGAGAGCACAAAAAATAACCAACCCCGAAACCCAAACCTATCACCTGAAATGAACGTGATGTTCCTTCCCTGCCACTGGGCTTTTGCAACCTAAACATAACGTTTATAAAAAGTAAATTATTTCATCTTATAACTTAAGTGCATTGAGTATTTCCTTAAATATGGTTCACGTTGAAAATAAAGTTACTTTTGCTGTACAGTAAATTTCTGATAGACTTAGAAATAAATTTTGTTGATACAATCTGGTGGGTGTGGCCATGCAGTACATCACCCACAGCCACCTGGCTCTGCACACACACCTGTGAGTGCCCCCACACACACACACATACACACACAGAGCCCCGTTCTCAGGGATCAGGATGATGTTAAGGGCTTCTAGCTTTCTATATTCGCATGGGAACACCTATCTTAAAAATTCCTGTGTTTAAACAGCAAGCGCTCAAGCTGGTCGAGGGAACAGAAGGAAAATCCTGCAGCGAAATTTTCCCCATGTTTCCCCAAAGCGTTGTCAGCTTTTCAAATTTCAAAGCCTGGCTGATGCTTCGAGCTCCCCTCATGAAGATCAGCAGATTGCTCTTTTTGCCACTCTGACCAAAGGAGGGGATTATGGCACTGGGATGCTCCCATGAGAAGGGTTTCCCCCTCCCTCTGCCTTTCCCCCTGCCAAAACAAGAAATTTGGTTCCCTGTTTGAAATTTGAAAATCCACCAGCCAGCTGCAAAAAACACTCCTGTCCCTAATCCTAGGCTCCTAAGAGAAACATGAAACTATGCAACCCATAACTTAACTCGCTTCTTGGGAATCCCAAGCTACAACATGTTGTTTGACAGCATCCCAGCAGTGTCATTTTCCCCTCCCTCCCAACCCCGGGGGCTCAGCAGCCCCTCCTGGGACAGCACAGTTGTGGCATTGGCTGCCCTGTGCCTGGAACCACATCATGCTCAGGAGGTGAAGTAGGAGTTCTGCATGGAGTAGAGGTGGTCGATGGGGTTCCCCACTCGTGCCTGGAGTGGTCCCGCATCCGCTGTGGCGAGGAAGCAGTCACCCAGGTTGCTCATTGAGGTATCATCACTATCCAAGTCATGGAAGAGGGGCTCAGTACCTGGGCACACAGGGAAGAGCAGAAGGGCTTCAGAGCTTGCTTTCTCCTCCAGCACCTGATAGTGCCCAGCACCCCCAGCTTTTGCAGTGTAAGGATTTAGGGATGAGGGGACCACCATCTTCTCAGAAATCACAGCATCTCCCACACATGTTCCCACTAGACAGCCCCCCACCATAGCCCAGCATCTCTTTGAAGGAGAGAAGGCAAAAGACAAACCCTGGAGCCTTACCATAGGGGTGCATGTGGTCTCCAGGCATCTGCGGTGGGGTGAGACCTTGCCGGAAAGGGTCAGAGCCATAGATGCTTTGCTCCATGCCCAGCAGCTGCTGGGGTGGGGGCAGAGTGGTGTAGGGGTTCAGTATCCCCTCCAGCCCTGTGCTGCCATCGCCATTCGTCTGGGCTGGAAAATAAGAGTAAGTCGTCACTGCAGTTGAGCTGTTGCTTTTGGGGGATCCCAGCTTGCTTGGGAAGCCTGGAGTGGGCTGGGAAATAGGGAGACCCTGAGTGATGAGAGAGCTGGGTGTGAGGGGGGGGTACCTGAGCTCAGGCGCTGTGTGTTTTGCTGATCCTGCTGCTGCTGCTGCTGCCTTCTGGCGAGCTTCTTCATCTGGGTGAAAAGAAGGGGAAAAACCTGGATGAAATCACCCCCCAGGCAAAGTGAGGAGGGAGGGAAGCCCTAGCACTGGCCGCTGGAAGGGGGGCTACCCTTTGTACTCACCTTTGCTCGCTGGTTCTGGAACCAGACCTGCACCACACGGACACTCAGCCCTGTCTCAGCTGCCAGTGTCTCCCGCACCTTGGAGAAATGAATGACAGCGGCATCTCAGCCCACTCAGCTTTTCAGGAGGACTTTAGGAGGGGACGGAGCCCAGGCAAGTCCTTGCCCAGCATCCAGGACATCTCTGGAGGCTGGAGGTGGCTGAGCATGAGCCCTTCTCCCCATACCTTCCTGCAGGGCTTGGAGGAGACTTCAAATGATGCCTTGAAAGCCCTCCGCTGCTGCGTTGTCAGGATCGTCCGGGGTCTCTTGGGCCGCTTGTGATCCTTCCCATCCTCAGCACCCTTCCTCAAGGCTTGGCCCATTTTGCAGATGCTGTCCTCATCATCACTTTTGCCTAAGTAGGAGAAAAAAAGCAGGTCCTTTACAGACGATGAGCAGCGCACATAATTTTCTAGCAGGTCCAAAATAATCTGGATGACTTAAAACAAGCTGGTGTTGATCTTTATGAAGATCTTCTTATGAATGTGTGCGAGGAACTAAAGTTTGGGGCTGTCTGCCCCACAGCAGCTCAGAGAGGGGGAGAGTTGCTCTGGCTCATAGTTTGGGGTCACTTGGCCAACAGATATACTTTTTGATTCTTCTTTTCCCCAGCAGTCTGATCAGTTGCACTGTGAAACCCTGGGACACCTGATTTTCCCCTCCATCAGACTCAAATTCCTGCCTGCTGCACAGGGATTTCCTGCTAGGCCATAGATGGGGACACATTTGGACAGAGACACCAGGTCACATCCATGCAAGGAGACAGCAGCCATCAAGGACCACTGTGCCCCTGGTGCTCCCAAACCCAGCTGGTGACCAGGTCCCTCTGCCCAGACAGCCCTGGCTGGAGGACGTCAGAGTACAAGGTCAGCAGAGATGCTCAGAGAGAGCAACATGTTAGCCAAGACCTCACAAACCCCTCCTGATTTGCCCTACCATGGAGTTCAACTTCATTTAGAGCACAGACTTCTAATCACAAATACAATGCGCAACTTTTGATCTATATTTCCCTCCTTCCATGGAGTTTTAAACCTTCCTGGACAGAAGCTCAGGCTGCTTCAAGCTTCACCCTTTGGGCACTCGATGCAATATGCTGCTCTGTTGCGTTCCAGGTGCTGGTGTGGCTCTCCCTGTGGCTCTTTGCCACTTGGGGCTGTGGGGCCATTGGGCAGGAGCTGCTCTGGGAAAGCAGGCAGCGCTGCCCTGCCTCTTACCTGCCCTCCTTCATTACTGCATCGCCACTGTGTTGATGACCTCGCTTTCTCAGCAGGTGCGGGAGGGCTGTAATGCAGGTTTGACAGCACAGGTCCTTTCCTCTCATGAGCCGTAAATCACATACAGCCTTTTCCAGAAAGCCCCTCCACCATTCATTTGGGAATCAATAATGGAGGTAAGGTGCTGGCTTGATGCAGACGCAGGCTGCAAGTCTGTGCTTGGCCCAAGTCCTGTCCCAGGGCTGCCATATCTCTGGGAGATGGGGATGCACCAGGGGATTGTGAGCCCAGCTTGGAGTAATTCATGGCAAAAGCAGGTCAGGTCAGTCCACATGGCAAGACCTAATCATGGATCACACACATCAGAAAAGCACAAATCCAACAGCAACTGGTAATGAGGAAAGTTGGGAGCAGATTCCTGGGGTGAGGGGAGGCAATGATCCCAGTGGAGGAACGAGGATGCTCTCAGGTACCAGTTACCTCTTCCCTCCACAATCCTGGGCTCTCTTCTGGGCTTACCAGCCGATACAGAGACCTTCCCTGTGGTGAGAGCTGGGAGGGCTTGGACAGGGAGATATCATCATGCTGACAGTCCCCAGACAGCCCAGAGCTGCATGCTGGCCCCTGGGAGCCAGAGCCTTGTTGCTGCTGCTGCGAGCTCCCTGCTCGCTCATGACATATCCATGGCATGCCCACAGCGGCAGCAGCAATGGGAAAGACAAACTGCTCTTTTCTTGCATGATCCTACATGATGGACATAGTAATGCAGGAGGTCTGAGAGCCCCAGCACTGGTTGTGGAGTCTCTGATGTCTGACGGGGCTGAGCAGTGGCCGCTGCTGCCTCCTTCTCAGTACCAGCACAGGCAGGGTCTCTGCTCTGCCCAGCTGCCTGCTCTCCTGCAACCTGAAGGACTTCAATTCTGATGGAAGAGTAGAGATTTTTACAATATTGGGAGGAGGAATGTCAACCAATGGAGACATTTTGGTGCCTGAACCCCTTAGAGCCCTAACACAAGGTGAGCACCCCAATCCCCTGGGAAGGGCAAAGCCCAGAAGGGGAGAGTGAGAGGCTCATGGACTCCCATCAAGGAAACGATGCTCAAAACCCACGCCAAGGGGGAAAACCCACTTGGAGTAGCCCCCCCTGAGCTTTCCCCCCCAACACCTGCTCCCCAAATCCCTTCCAGTGTCAAAGGGAAAGAAGGAAAAGTGAAGCTGGATTTGGCAGGGTATTACTTTTAATTAACTCTCCCTTTCAAGCCTTTCCTCACTGAGGAGGGGGGAGAAATTAATGAGTGTCTGGGGCTGCCCCTGACGTCACCTGGGAAGGGGCCGTGGCGATGGATATTGTGCGGCTTGCCCTCGGTCCGACCCGGCGAGCCCGCATCCCGCCACCGGGGCCAGGACATTCCTTGCTCAGGAGGATTTAGGGAGAGGAGACCGCTAGGACGCTTTTAATTGAAAAGTGAGGTCCTCTTTCAGAGGGGCTTGTTTACTTAGGCTGGGCAGCAGAGGCTCAGGGCAGGCCGTAATTGAAGCGAGGGTTTGGGAGATTACAGACAACATATGGCTTGCTTTTTATCTGCGCTTTCTCATAAAGTGGCCTTTGGTGCACTGCAGACAGGGGGAGGGAGAGCAGGGGGCTTCAAAGCAGCTGGGGGGAAACAAGGGAGAGGCTGACAAGCACATTGCACGCTGATGGTGAAGGGCATCCAGGATCTGTGCCAGAGTGGGGACATCCCTTTGCATCCCCCAGCATGGTGGTGAGGTCCCCATGGTGGTGAGGGATGCTGCAGGAGTGAGGAAAGCCTCACCACGCTGGGTGGTGCACCTGGGCTGGTCCCCACTGTGCCAACATCCCTTGAGCCATGTGACATCCCAAGACAAATTGTTGGTGGTCACCAAAACCAGGCAGGGATGGCGGTGGGATTAAGCTATGGAGTCTGCGGGAAGATGAAAAGGCTGGGACCCCCCAGGCTAGGGGCTACCAGGGGATGCTGGGTGCTTTGGGTTGGGTTTCCAACAAGCCAAGAGGTTGCCATGCCCTTTTGGCTCCCACACAGGCCCTCTGCATCCCTCAGGTCTCAGCTGGAGTTTCCACCAAAATAAGTCTTTCCCCTGGAGGTTTTTGCTAGTTGAAGCTCTTGGTTTGGCCGGAGCCCCTGGCAGCGGAGCTGGACCACGAGCCGATGAGTCGCTGGGGAGGAAAAGCTCCCCAACCTTTCCCAAACTGCCCTTTTCCCCAACTAGGAACAAACTCAAACTGTTGTGGCCAATTCACTTCTTTTCCTGCATGATGTCTCCTCATTGGTTCCTATTTTAACTGAAAGAATTTTCACATCCCAAAAGGAAAAAATAATTCTTCAATCAATTAAAGACTTTCCCAGGGTTAAGACATGAGCCAGCGCCAGCGTGCTGGATCCTGCTGCTTTCCTGCCTCTCCAGCTCCTCCAGCATTGGACCATCATCACTCACCAGCTCCCTTCAGCCACCTCCCTCCATGGCCTCATTCTTTATTTTTTAAATATCATCACAGTTATTTGAGGGGAGGATTTTTTCTTTCAAGCAAGCAGGGTTGCAGAGCTTGGACAGAGCCAGCTGCAGGCAGTGCAGCAAAGCAGCCAGGCTCTCACTGCAGAGGAGCGCATTGTTAAAAACACAGGCTTTGGGCAAGTTTTGCTCCATCCCCATCAAAACCATCCCTGTTCTTCCTTGCACCTTCTCCCAGAAGCTGCTTCACCTGTGCCTGGTGGTGAGCGCCAGGCTTTGCCATATCTGTGACGCTTCACATCTCAACAACCCCCTCCCAAATGGGCTCGTAATGCTGATTTCTATTTTTTTCTAAATTCTGTGCTTTGCTCTAGCAGCTTGCCAGCAGCCCTTTCCAGAGCACAACATGCCAAAGGTAAATCCTTCCCTCTGCAAAAATTTTCCCCCAATGACAGGTTTTAAGAGGTGCCAGTGACCCAGGCACATGGTGTGGGGCCACACAGCCTCACAAGGAGCAGGGGTCTGTGGGGATGGTGTTAACATGAGGATTTTTGCTGGCAGACCATTGCCACACACCCCCTGGCCCCCATTCCTGAGCTTTCTTACTAAATTTGTCTTCCTGAGAAATATTCAGATTTGATTTGCATTAACTGTCGATACATATTTTAATGCTGATCTGATGGTCTGGGCAACCTGACCTGGCAGTGACTGTCTGAATCAGGATGCCAGACCCCTGCCCACCTCCAGCCATGATGCCACCCCTCCTGCAGCCCCTCTTGTCTCCGTGCTGCCCCCACAGTGTCACCACCATGCAGGGTCTGCAGTCTGATTCCAGCCATTGACCGTCTAGGAAGCTTCTGGGAACATAAGATTTGCTCCCTGCCACGAGCTCCTGTTTTAGCCCCATGCCTCAGTTTCCCCCCAGTATTAAAAAGGGCAGCCACAGCAGAAGGGACTCACTTCTTGCATTCAACCTTTCCAGACAGGGTCAGTGAGGCATAGAGAAGGGACACAGAAGGTTTAGCCCAAAGTATTCAGTAGGATGCTTGGGACTGTGATTTCTGGAACTGTGACCAAGAAGGCCAAGAGTA
>VYZX01001588.1:278891-290698 GCA_013401335.1 Brachypteracias leptosomus | reverse complement strand
TGAACAAATGTCCTTTATTCTTCCGTTTATGCCCTTGGCTGTTGTTTTGTGGAAGATGTTGCTCTTAATAGATCAGTGCTCACTTTTCTCTCTCCTAGGCAGCCCATCCTGATTTTCACCAGCTCTCCAGGCAGATCTGGAGCCTGTCAGGAAGACCTTCCAAAGCACACAACTGCAAAGACTCTGTCAGTTCCGTTAGCATCCGGGTGTCACGGAAAGGCACATATTTAAGCGTCAAAGTGGCTTTTCTCAGAACCCTTCAGGTCACTTGAGCCTTTCTCATCACATTGCTCTGTTTTTATAACTTTGCAATCTAAGTCTATGTCTTTATCCAAGATCTAGTTTAATTTTGTGCCTTCCTCGTTTCTGTTCTCTCCACCTCTATGAGAGGAAAAGCTGAAACTGAAGCCAAATGTCCAAGGGCCCCTGGCCAAACTCGGTTACAGTGCCAATGTGCTCAAGCAAGCATTTAAAACTTTGCACCTACATCTCAGCCTGCATTGGCTACTGATTCTGCAGGGCTGCATCTGAACTCCTGTACCACAGCTGGTTTATTTTCTGATTCAGACTTTTTTTTCCCCATTTTGCACCATTAATGCATGAATTCTCATCTAAATGTATAATGCTCCTATCTTGTCTCTGGCAGGGTCCTGACTGAAGTTTGGAACTAGGACTCTGCTTTTGTTTGCCTTTTTAAAAAACACACTCAGTTATACTGTTCTGGGCTTGCTTTTCTCTTTTTTAGTTAGTATATTATTGAATGTGACTCTTCCAAGACAGGCGACTTCATACTTCTGAATGAACTTACCAAGAACGGCTTAAATCAATAATTGCTGTAAGTCTTAATGCAAAGTTGGAGCTGAGAGTGCATTAACAAAAAGCTTTCATTCTTGCGCGAAGTTTTAATTAGCCATCCTGTTGATCTTTCCAGTTCACAAAGGACCCGAAGCTTTCCTCTATGGACCAACGTTTCCATTAATTTGATTTTTTTTTTGTGGCAGAAGAATTCAGACAAGAACCTTAAGGGTTCCAACAAAAGTGTAAGAGGAAAATGGAAAAGGGACATGCTCAGTGTGTGTGTATACATATATATAAAAAAATATAAATGAGTGTTACAGTACGCTTAGAGTTTCGCTATTTCAGGATTATAATGGATTCTTAAGCCATACATTACTGCTACTGGAATTTGCCAAAGCTATAAAAATAAGTAGCTTGTAGGGTAAGAAGTCAAGAGGCAGCACATCTGAGAAAATGCTTTGGCTGTCGATTTTTACCTTTGTTCCAAGTTGCTTTCTGCTATGTTTTTGTTTGCATCTTTGCTGAGGCATTGATATTATTACAAAAGCACGCTTCTATGGCAACAGTACTTTTCTTTCTACATAGCTTTGAAGTAACACTTGCAGAAAATAGGTGACTTTTATATATATGAAAAAAACCAACCAACCAACCCCAGACCCTGTATGTTTTCTCTCTGCAAATACTAGAACTAAATACCTTTTTTTTTCCTGAAGTCCAAGTTTGAGTTCTAAAGATGGAACAATTATACTTTTTTTGAGAAAGTAAAAAACCAAACCAAAACCCACAAACAAACTAAAAAGTGTATTGTCAGTTCTTCACCAGAGGAAGTAACTATTGAGACCCACTTTCATGGGTCGTCGTTGTTGCTGGTATTTCAAGGTGGTTGTTGGCAGCGCTTCGCCTTCGGCACCTCTGTATGACTTTAAGGATTTCCTCCTTGCATGGTTTATGAAAACAAAGTATAAATACCAAACTAGCACAGCTCTCACAGAACAACACTATTTCTGCGATATTCATCACGAGCTCATTCTTTGGAGTTCCAATGCTCTTCTGCAATTTCAGTGTTGTCCTGAAGAGAATCATAACGTTATAAAACAGACGGCATAGAAATATTGTTATGCTTGTGATGTACACAGCAAGGTCAGTACGAATGTGCTGGTGCAAGGCTGGAGTTTTTTTAGTGAAAAGAACAGCAAAACAGAGTATCTGAAGAAATGATGGGATTCCAAATCCAAAGGTGAATTTAACAATCTCATATTCAGGCCATGCAAATAACGGGTCTAACTGGCAGTCTGTTTCTAAGTGGTAGTTGTCTGTGCCAACCAGTGCTGCTTCTATCAGGGACAAACAGAAGGCACATATAAGTACAATTCCAACCCATAACATGGGTCTTTGGGTTGCTTTGCTGAGAGCAGTCCTTGGTGGAGATCCCTTGAGTAATAGGACCAGAAGTGTCAAAATGAAAACGTACTGAGAATTAAAATAACTGAAGTTGAAAAAAAAAGAGAGTACATTACACGTGAGGCGGGTTGCTTTTAAATAGTCAGGTCTAGAAATGACAGTAAATGATAAAAAAATCATTACGATATTGCTGATGGTGAAGTGGAGAAGAAGTAAGTTTAACTTTTCTATGGCTTTGTGCTGCACACAATTCTTTATGAAAATAATCAAAATACATATGCCAGCGATGAGCCCTGCTGGTACAAAGAAGGCGATGTAACAGTGCATGAGTCTTGATATGATGTTTTGTGAAGCTATGAAGGCTTCAATTTCTTCTGGGGAGGTGAAAGCCAAGTTCTTGCTTGGGTAGCTGATCCAGGTCATGTTGTGAGGAGCCATCCTTCCCTCCACACCGTGCTTGTTTCCTCTCAATGGAGTTCCAAACTGAAACGGAAAAGGAAGGTGAGACAGATTTTAAAGTACAGTTTGTAATGCCTCTAATTTGTGCGTTAAGGATTATGTGCTGTCAGGAGTATGAACCATTTGTTCAGAATAAATGCAGTCATTTTTTGGATGGATTTTGCATTCCTATGTTAATGTCAAGCTAATGTGCATAATATTTTTAGCCAGAGAAATCTGCCTTTTTATTTTTTATCTGGTTTCTGCTCTCACCACTCCCTCCCTTTTCCTCACTTGATGCAGACAGGACTTTGCTGCAGCTCAGCTTTGTAGACAACAGCCAGGACTCAGCGTGCTCATGTCACCTACAGAATAAACGGGGGAGATGACCCTTTGGTGGGTGAGGAAGGAGCTGGCTCTACGATTAGGTGGAGCTGCTTTTCCTCACCACCTTGCCAAGAAAGGATCAGGCAGCTTGCAGGGCAAGGCCAGTGTGTGGGTTGCAGCCACAGCCACAAAACAGCTGCACTGTACTGGAGCAAGGCTGGAAATTTGGTATGATTTGAACTCAGCTGCCAGTCTCAGGGCTCCCATCGCATGCTGAGGAAAATGCAAAGATAATCACAATGTGAGGCAAGAGTCGCATTCATTTCTTTGTTTTAGTTTTGCTTCCTTACTGTTATGGGAAAAAAAAAAGCCTTTCATAACTACAGGCTGTGCTGAGGAGCCCCTATAAAATTAATATGAATGTTTAGGAACTGTTGTGACAAACTGCTTTATACTAAACCATCTTTATACATTAGTAATACTGTCATTTTTAGATGTAGCTGTTGTGTAAAACTGCTAAAAATAATGCTTTTCTGCATGCTCGAGTCTGAGCAAATGATCACCCGTGTGCTATATAAGCCTATTGATAAAGTTTTAGCAAGGAGCATTTTTTACAATGGAGTTCTAAATTCCTGAAAACAGGGAATTTTAAGAGTAATATGAATAGGCTGTTAGCTGGAATGACTCTATGATATGTTGATATAATAATTCTGCTACCATAGAAATGTTTGGAGGATCCTTTTTTAAGCCCAGAAGCTTCGTAGGAGAAGGTAATATGTATTCATGAAAAACTGAGTGTAATAGATACGGATATCTAAATTTTATAGACCACTTAAAAGCATAATTAGCTCAATTTCTAAAAGAAAATTTTTGTGTACCTTGTAATGATTGATGTAGAAAATAACATACTTTTTTGTTACAAAGGATAAATATTTTTAAACATAAGATAATGAGCTCACTATTCCTGGTGAATTTTGGATGTGATTAAGCATGGTCCTTAGTACTGTAAAGGTTAAACATACAGGCATTTGTACAGTGTAGAATGTAGTTTGGTGGAAAAAAAAAATCCTTTATTCACAAGGATTTCAATTTTGTGTTAGGATAGAGTTTGATGTTTTTATTTTGTTCTGTTGTACACAATGCTGGTCTGTACAAGAACTGTAAGTAGACAATACTCAGGCAAAGACAGGTCAGTGGAGTTCCCCTTATAGAAGTTTCTGTACAGTCATATGAGTAACAAGAGTCACATATTTAGTTGTACATAATGCATTTTCCGTAAAGGGATTCTAGTGGTGTTAACTCTTAAAGTGAAAATAACTTTAAATTGGCAAAAGTTCATAAAGATGCATTAATGTTTTCAAGCAGTGTTCATTATAGATAAGTCAGTGTCTTAATGCTGTTTGACAGTTCATTTATGGTTGTTACCTCTGATACTACTTCATATTCCTGATATTTCTAATCTCTCTTCAAAATTGGAATTCTAATACTGGTTTTAATTAGAAAAGTTGACTTATCAAAGTGTCTTTGATTAAGTGTGTATATAATCTTATATAATTATAATTTCATTTCTGTAAAACCTTGGAGTTATGTTTTGATTCAGCAGTGTTCTTTGTCCTCTTTTAGACAGTTTCTTCCTTTCTAGAAAAGGTTATTTTTAAAGAGATTCCACTACAGGAAGGGCTGGTGCCCCCAGGGAAGTTCTTTTTGTGTTACAGGTACATTTGCAGGAGGGGAAAAGTTGGCTGATCAGACCCTGGCTGTATTCTGACCTCTGAGCTGGAGTACACCATGTAGGGAAGCACTGCTGGGCAGAGCTGGCAGAAGCTTTGTTCAGAAGACAATATAATTTTGAAGCTTAAAAAT
Organism: Brachypteracias leptosomus; assembly: GCA_013401335.1. Taxonomy (NCBI): domain Eukaryota; kingdom Metazoa; phylum Chordata; class Aves; order Coraciiformes; family Brachypteraciidae; genus Brachypteracias; species Brachypteracias leptosomus. The sequence continues at coordinate 285,871 of VYZX01001588.1, read as the reverse complement.
AGATTGCTAAATATGAACAATCTTAAGGAAAATGGAGTGAGAATCTTTTCAAATATGATAGGCGTTGGGAGGAAATATTGTTGTCTTGTTAATTGAGGAAATGTATCTTAGAACTTTTGTTTCTATTCAGCTCATCTTCAGTAAGAACCACCAAGAAGGACTCAGGTTTGTACTAAAGTGCTCAAACAGAAGAGCGAGAATGATTAAAAAGAAAAAAACCCAAACCACCCACAAAACCTCACAACTGTAGTCAACTGGTTGGCATTTTTTATATCTGCATACTAGTGATTTCCCCCTTCAAGACTTTAATTTTAAAGTATCTCTTTTGAAATAAAGCTCATCAGTCTGATTTCTAAATTACATTCTATGCTTAATATGGAAGTACTGGAGGTCTTAGGGGTGGAATCTAGAAAATTTCTCCTGAATTGAGTAGCAGCAATGCTCTCTACTTCCCATTGGTTCTGTGGCTGAAAGCAATCGACTGTACTCTTCAGTCAGCTGCAGCTGTGGAGCTTGGCAGACTTGCTGCTTCTGGCTTCCTTCTGCTGCTGTGATTTCATAGAATCACAGAGTGGTTTGGGTTGGAAGGGACCTCTGAAGCCATTTACTCCAATCCCTCTACAATAAACAGGCACATCTCTAACTAGGTCAGGTTGCTCAGAGCTCCATCAAGCCTGACCTTGAATGTCTTCAGGGATGGGGCCACTACTGCCTCTCTGCACAACCTGTTGCAGTAATCAATCACCCTTATATTAAAGAGCTTTTTCCTAATGTCCAACCTAAATCTACCCTTTCCTAGCTTAAAACCATTAACCCTTGTCCTGTTACTTGCGAACAGATCTTCCCTTGCCTTCTTATAGGCCCCTTTCAGGTATTGGAAGGTCGCTACAAGGTCCCCCTAGAGCCTTCACTTCTCCAGGCTGAATAACCTCAACTCACTGAACCTGTCTTCATAGGAGAGGTGCACCAGCCCTCTGATCATTTTTGTTGCTCTCCTCTGGACACGCTCCAATATGTCCACATCCTTCCTGTGCTGGGGGCTCCAGAACTGGACACAGTACTCCAGGTGAGGTCTCACCAGGGCAGAGTACAGAATCACCTCTCTTGATCTGCTGGCCACACTTCTTTTGATGCAGCCCAGGATGCAATTGGCTGCGATTGGGCATTGGTGGCTCATGTCCAGCTTTTCATCTACTAGTACCCTCAAATCTTCTTCCACAGGGCTGCTCTCTAGTGTGTCTTCTACCAGGCTGTATTGCTACCGCTGGTTGCCGTGGCCCAGGTGCAGGACCCTGCACTTGGTCTTGTTGAACCTCATGAGGTTCACTTGGGCCCACCTCTCTCTAAATTTCCCTTATTTCCTGAAGATCTAAAGACCATGACACTCTGACTTCTACAATTAATCTCTTTTTAAATACTCAGGAGAAATCTCAAGAATGAAAGAAACAGTGTAAGTTAAATTTTGACCTTCTATTAGAAGAGAGATTTGAAGCTTAATCTGGAGGAGGATAGATACTTCATGACAGGTAGAGAAAGTGGAACCACTTTATCTGCAGAAAGCTTGTTTTTATCATCTCACACAGTTGTTTCAGGAAGTGAAGAAATACAGATATTTTGAGCTTTTCTACCAGAATCTCCAGTGTTATCTTCTAGTCCCATCAGGCCTTTTGTAGGGCTGAACATTTGAATTTTATTCTGGCACTGTGAGGATCCCCATTATCTTCTCAAGAACGTTTACACCATGGAACAACTAACCCTGCTTGCTCTCCTTGTAGAGAATCTCAGAATAGCTTAGCAATATTGAACTTTTATGGCAACATAATTGCAAAGGAAGCAAAGGATGTAGTTTTGGGTTTCACAGGAAATCATAATGGCCTTACATCAAATTACAGGAAAAGATGCCCCAGCTTGGTTAAATTTGCTCAGGATCTAGCCTTGGTACTGACACAGGGCCCATCTTTGACCATAGCAAGCTATTTTTGTACTTTATTTAGCTGCTATTTTGGCATTTAAGACAAAATAAGGAACACTAATTTAATGCAGCATATTCCAGGAGTTGCAGCTTTCTCTGTAAGAAAGTGCATGGTCTTTGTTCCTCTTTCTGTTCCCACCAGTTTGCATGTTGTGATACTGTAATGGTGGACCAGCACAGAGAGACTACTGATGTGTTTAGGCCTTATTTGTCTTATAGGTGTCAAGATGAAGGTGTGAAATAGTTTCAGTTGGGTTGCAGCTCTTGTTTATAACCACAGACCATTATTTAACATTACTGGTTAAATAACAAACCAGTTAATATTGTTAATAATGTTAATATTACTATTACTCTCCACCTAGACATTGCTATTCTAACATAAGTGTGTGTCTCTTAATTTGCCTCATCTGGGAAGGGATTTAAACTAAACAAAATAATCTATTCAACCTAGAATTAACATATATCAGTGCAGCTATACGTGTATAATTATAATCAGTGTTAGTATTACAATTCTGAGGAAAAAATTCATTAAGGAAAAATTTCTAGGTGCACTGTTTTAAAGGGAACTTCCAGAAAATCACCTGCACAAACACAAATTTACCAGAACAAGAAGCTGTTTGCAGCTTTGCTGTGGTTTGTCACCATGAGCATAATGCTTGCTTGAATTCAGTAGTGTTCACCACAGAAGGAAGAATTATCTGCTAGCAGTTTGCAGCTTATTCTGAAATGGTTTGAGGTGGCAAATAAGATTAAAGTTAACGTTGTAGACATTATTTCCCCCCCTTAAATTATTCCTAGAAGTTTTGATTTTTTTTTAAAAAAACCAAACCCCCTCAATGATAATGTCAGACTATTTTCTTATTTGGTTCTGGTTTCTTACTAAGTATTCGAAAGAGAGCTAATGGTAATTTTGAGGCCAGATTATAGTAGGAAAGGCTCGTGTGTAGGTGGCTGCAATGAAATATGCCTAATAATTAGTACAAGTTAATATGTGTATGTTCTTCTCTCTAAGGTGTTCACACCAAGATAGATATTTCTGATTTATGATGTTATCCTATAATCTGATTTTTTTTCAATATTTTGTCTCTTCCTAACTATTTCAGTGAAATTTGAGGCTATATAGCACTTCACAGATGCATTGTTCATCATCTCATGAAGTTCCTGCATTAGGGTTTTCTAGCTGAGATTATAAATTGGACCCCATCAGGAAAGTCTGACTTTTTTGCAGCCTCTGCAGGTGTTTGATTGAGTATGGTCACAGATTACATAATCCCTATATATGTTTGTTTACATCACAATGGATAGTGTTAGAGGGTCTTATGGCTCTAAGATGCTCATCTATCATGCAAAGCAACTCTTAAAAATTGTAAGCCTTTACAATTTTAAAACATTCCCAAAGCATTATGTTCATTCCTTGCACTAAAGAAAATGCATGTTTAGAATAATAATGGGATGAAGGAGGTCATGACTTTGTTGTAGTAAGTTGAACATATTTGCAAATTTTAATAGACTTTTGGTAATACTAATTTAACTTAAAATAGATAGGTTTCAATGGAGCACCAGAGCACCAGAGGGTGGTTTATTTCCCAGATCTTTTATTTCAGAATCTCTACAAAGCTGACCACGTTTTTTGTCAAAATACTTTGAGTTTCCATCACTAAAAGAAATAAGGAATTTATTATGTCATTTCCCTCTGCTGTGAAAAAAATCTGGAATCTCCTCAGTTCTTGGATTTACTGCAGGGACATACATTTTATTTCAAAATGCATGTAATGTTTATGCTCTGCTTGGTAGGGGGCCCCAAGTCCTTTACTCTTTCTGTGGAATCTGTCAGCTTAGGCTGCAGACACCTCAAGGCCTCAAGGATATATTTTTTTCCTGACAACATACTATGATGTGAACTGACTTTGTTATTTCTGTGTACTCATTGGTAACTGAGAGTAATATATAGCATGTCAAAAGCTCATGTATATTGAAGCTGTGGCAGAAGCCAGGCCAATTCCTGTTTCTCCTAAGATTAATGAGGGAAATTTGTAATATGCTCCGTGCATTATCTTTCTCTGTATTGTCATGCCTTAGTATTTTGTCCCTTCTTTACCTCAGCTCCCTCTTACTTTGTTTCAATTGACCATTATTTGCACACTGTGAATCATTCCTTAACTTCATGTGGCCTCACTTTTTTTCTTGTGGGGTTTTTTTTGTTTGTTTGTTTTTGGTTTTGTTTCTTTTCAGTTTTGTTTTTTTTTCTTTTTGGCCCCATTTCCCCACTTTCATCCACTCTGCCTCTTGTGTCAGCAGTTAAAGCAAATACATTTGATTTGACTTTCTGAAGCACAGCGAATACGTTATCCTTCACTACCAACAGATGGAGCTGAGCAAATACGGTTCAAAAGATGGTTTAAAAATAGCAAGTTGTGAAAAGGCTACTTTTTGGTACCAAGAGGACCCAGTCTCTAAGATTTCATTGTATTTGGTTCCCCATCCCACTTTGATGGTTAAGTCTTGCAAACAGAGAGCTTGGTTTCAAGGAAGCTGTTTATTTAAAGTGTAGAAAGAACTCCTGCAATGGGGAGTTTCTCCCTGGCAGCCAGAATTCTTCCTCTATAAAAGGTTTGTCAGGGCAGTCTTTCTGCTTTCTGTCACCAGCCTTTAGAAGGAAAATATTCTTTCATCCAGTCATAAGGCAGTACACATAATACTCCTTGTGAAACTCAGCTGTCGGATGGGCATGTCCTGCATCGACCCGTGCAAACACTGCACAGAGTTTAGAGGGTGAATTTGTCCTTTCTGTTTACATTACATCCGCCAAAGTTAAAAGATGGGGCAGCTTGCAGAAAGACTGAAATGTCAAATACTATAATCATCTTTCTTGTAGTGTCAAAATTCGTACATTTGGGCAAGGATTTGAGGTTGTAAAAATGTAAGAAATCCTACCCTTAACTTTCGAGAAACCATCAGTTTTTGAGAAACTGGAAGTTTGCTTTTTTTTCACTTTTCCAGTATATAAATGAATCAGCAGTAACTGAACACAATCTCTAGGCAGCATCACTGACGTGTTTCCTGCCCTATACAATTCCTACATTGTGGTTACAATTATCTAACCATGTCCATCCTTTAAGAGACTGCTCTTTAGCTATGGTTGGAGTCTTTTGTCCAGAGCACTGAACAATATTTCATCATCTAGTTATCACCAGTTAAATGAGAGTTAAGTATTTACTGGAAAACAGACTTCACATTTACTCTAATGCTTGGCTTTATTACAAATTTAATGCTTTCTGAGGATGTTTCCCAGATACAGTATTTTCCTTTGTGTAGTTCAAATGTTGTTAAAGAAGGGGAAACACAAAACTTTAAATCATAACCTTAGCTTCACAATTTGAGCCTCTCGTGATGAATAAAACATTGCATATTCAAAGTAATATAAAGCACTTACCTTGTCAGGAAAATGCTCCACAGATAGAACGGGCTGAGACTTTCACTGTGAATAGTCAGATGAAATATAATTATTGTTTGGAGCATATAGCCCTTTTTATTTATGTAGAAAGTAGGCTGTATATATTATAATAAATTCTTTATCCGCTCTACATCACGATGAAAAATCCAGGCGCTCGCAGACTACAAAAACACACAGTTCTGTGAAGGAAACAGGAACTTGGTTTAAGTCATTCAAACCGTACACGTTGCATGCTTAGCAAACCTATGGTTTCATCATGTGACTTTAAAGTTCAAATTATCCTCAGCAGTGGGATATTTTAGAACAGAAAAGTAGTGTTTGTCCCTGCCATTTCTAAGTATGTGAGGCCATCCAGTGGATTTTTTTTTTTCTTGTTCATGAAGTAATCCTACTCGTATTGGCCAGCCTTTGCAACTGCATTTTTTTCTAGTGAGTTCTTTCAAGTGCTAGAGCTCTAGAAAAGGAAAAGCCTCTTGAAGAAATACCAACCAAGGCCCTTTGCTTAACAAGACAAAAACTCGACACAGAAGCAGCGCATGTCAAAAAAATTAAGATCCTTTCTTAAAAATAAAATATATTTCTATTTTTTCCATGGGTCTTGGCTCTTGGAACATTCCCAGTATTGTCCACATGCAATACATTATTTTTCCAGATGCTCTTCAATGACCAAGAGGTGTTAAAAGACAGGATTTTGAGTCTGTGGTATGTTTTGAGTCTGGCTCAGCATCAGTTTTCTTAATGACTATGTTGAATAATGTTTTTAAGACCTCAGCAAGAACGGATTAGCTCATACTTACTTTTAATTTTTTTGGTTTTTTAGTGCACACAGCCTTTCTGCCTGCAATGCAGTGGTAGCATCATGTTTTCTCATACCAGCACATGGGGAAGAACATTTTAATTGTAATCTTTTAATAAGCTGCAGTGGCTTTTGTAGGTTGAGAAGATAATTTGTGACCAGCATTTGATCAGCACTGGTTTCATGACATCTTGCTTGTTGCACTTTAATAAGCTTTATTGGAAAATGTGTGGAAAGAGCCAAAACCCTTCAAAGAAATGAAATGAGACAAATGTGCATGAGACTAGATTTCAAAATTGGAGTAGTGGGTTACCTGGAGAAAATAAGTCAGCACTAGGTCTCTATTTCCACCTGAAGGTTGGCACTACTGCTCCAAATGCTTTTCTGAAGCTAGAGATATGCACTTGGGTTGCAGCGGTGGCTTGGAGACTTTTCTGTTTTCAGGTTGAAGGTTAATTTTTTTTTTTTGTGAAGTAGCTGTGCTTCAAAACACCTCTTCCGTAGTTCAGTGACTCTGTGAAATGTGATTTCCAATAAGCTTACCCATGTTACTCAGAATACTCTTAATTCCCGTACTGACTTTGGTTTTGATGATCTTAGTGTAGTAGTTTGCTGGACTAGATAAGTTGTTTATTTACAGTAGTTCCTCCAAACTTACTGAAAAACTTGGATAAAGCTGGCAGTGTAGGGTAGGTGTTTGTATATAGCATCTGCTTTTGAGTTCATAGATTTTGAGGGGTGTTTTTAGATTTTTTTTG
>VYZX01001588.1:238077-278875 GCA_013401335.1 Brachypteracias leptosomus | reverse complement strand
TTTTTTTTTTTTAGTTGTACCCAAATCCAGGTTTATTTTGTTGGTATTAATTTCTCATAGTTAGGAATGGTAAAAAAAAATAAAAAATGCACACTATAATTGTATGCAAATCACCAGCAAAGAGCTGGGGTTTGTACTTTTTTTTTGAAGTTGTATTGAGTGTGGGTGTACACAAGGATATCTGGCTGTGGCCTTTGTGATTATTAGTGAAATAAATGCAAAGCAATGGTTGGGGCAGAAAGTTTAAGGAATATTCAAACCACAATTTACAAAGGTTTAAATTGTTCTGAGTTAATTTGCAATAGGTGAGTAAGGAGAAACTGAAGTGAAGATAAGCCCTAACACAGGGCTGGTACAGCTTTGCTGACAATGCGAAGGTGTAGCAAAGCAGAGCCCTGAGGGAACTCATCCTCTAATGAGAAAAAATATATAAATAGAACTAGAAAATTAAAAAAAATCTATTTTTTATGCCTCACATCTTTAGAAAGAAAAATAATGTAAGAATAAGCTTCCATCTCCAAAATTATGTTCATATTTACAAAGTATATTTCTGTATACTTTGAGTGAAACCTGAATTAAATTAAACTTAAAAACTGAAATTAATTAAAATCAAATTGTGTGGTGTTTCAAGGGCAAGAATCATAGAATCATAGAATTATCAGGGTTGGAAGGGACCTTAAAGATCATCTAGTTCCAACCCTCCTGCCATGGGCAGGGACACCTCTCACTAGATCAGTTGCTCACAGCCCCATCCAGCCTGGCCTTAAAAACTTCCAGGGATGGGGCTTCCACCACCTCTCTGGGCAACCTGTTTCAATGTCTCACCACCCTCATGGTGAAGAACTTCTTCCTAATGTCTAATCTGAATCTACCCACCTCTAGTTTTGACCCATTTCCCCTAGTCCTACCACTACCTGACATCCTAAGAACATTTATGATACTTTGAATCAGGAGCAAGTAGCTCATTACAATTTCAGAATGTGTGCATAGATTCAGGGAATCACATCAGAAGGTGCCCCCATTTTACAGGTAGAGAATCTTGGCTACTGAGAAACTTATTTTGCCAAGTTATGGAATAAATTGAAAGCCAGAGGTTAGAAAATCAAGGTTTCCCAGGTCTGTATCCTTTATTCTGTTCAGCCCATGCTGATTCCTCTCTTGGTAGCTGCAATTCTGCCCCATCTATGGAACGGACAAAGCTTAGTCCAAGGTATCTCAACAGCTCTATGATGTGGTTTTGGCAGCAGCTCTTTGTGCTGTTATTGTCACAGTTAATGCGTTACTAAAAGAAAAGCAAAATATTGCTGTTGTGTGACCATCTGTGTCTTTCCTTAAACAATAAACCAGTTGATTTAATTTGCTTAAATGATCACAGGGTGCAAGTCATGTGGGAACAGTTGCAAACAGAACTAATGTTCAGTAGGATAAACAGTTCATAAAACTGCAAAAAATGGTCATTAAGTGACTGTGTTTGGGGTGATGCATAATTTTACTATTATTTTTAGTAGTGATTTATGAATTTATGATTTCTTGGTGATTAGTGTGTATTGGTATACATGCTCTCATTGGAAAAGGTTGATGTATGATAACGATGTTTTGGCTAGGGCAGAGCAGGGAAGGTAGAAGTTGCAGAAGTTAAATATTTGTAAGATGCTGTAACAATACTAAAGGTAACACACAATTCCACTAGTCACCTATGGTGTCTGGGAGGGGAAAACATCTTGGGTTTTTTTTAACACATCTTATTGTTCCTATGGCAAAATAAATACATCCAGTACTGAGTGACAGATCTTATTATAAAGAAAGCAGATGTGAACCACTTTTCTTTTGACCAAACCAAATAATTTCTCTTATTTGACCCGTATTACTGATGTGTTTAGCAGAGTACAGGCCCCTGACAGTAGGTTTAATTTGAACTGATGTCTCCTCCTCTCATATACGCGTGTGCCAGATGAGAGAAACTTTTCCATCTTTTCTGTCAAACACCATTCAATGCTTCTGGCTTGTGAGATGCTGAAACCATGGAGATTTAAGCCAGGGAATTAAAAGACTGAAAGCAGATCCATCCAGTAAATTATTATGGAAATGGTGATTCTGTCTTGCTCACCTTCCTTCTGAACCATCGTGGTGGTTGTTCAGCAAAGAGCCACAACACTGAGTTGAGCAGTAGAGCTCTGCTTGGTGCAGCATCAAACAGCCACCCAGGACAGAGGCCAAAGGCCACAGTAAGCCCACAGTTCATCTAAGGGCTGGACTGGGTTGCTCTAGGGTAATGAGCGTTGGTAGGGAGCTAATCCTACATGAGAAGCCTGAAGTCTGCTTTTAGACTATGCTGTTGTCTCCTGCTCTTGATTTTCTTGCCTTTTTGATGTAATGTTATTAAGAAAACTGTCTCTGTGTAGTATGATAGGATTGTTTGGGAATATTAAATGGCTGTTATTTCCCATTCCCCAGTGTATTATGATGAAAAGCAATTGCTGTGTTACTGGAATTTCAAATTGTGAAATAGTCTACATATGTTTTCAAAGGTATTTTTCGTAAACTACCGTGTCTTTCCATCTTAATTTTTCCTCTAGTGTTGTTATGTAACAAAAAAACCCCATAACTTGAGGGGGGGATATTAGGCACAGAGCTAGTCAAAGATTGTTTTGACTCTACTCTAGGGCCGAGCTTACATATTGGAAACCTTTCTTGGTAGCATTTTAGCACCTTGGGGCTACTTGTATTAATGCAATAACTCCTGATTCCTGGAAAAACCTAAGTTTCTTCTCAAAACTAGAAGCATCTGTTCTAAGGCTTTTGTTATATTGATGCACAGCTGCCGGTCACTCTGTAGCATTGTTCTTGTGAAAGGCCTTACTTCTAATTTTATGTATGTTTAGTCTTTTTTTACTTGCCAGGAAGGAAATTTGTGCATGAATCTCCTTCTCTGGAGACTTTCAAAACCCATCTGGATGTGTTCCTTTGTAACCTGCCCTAGGTGAACCTGCTTTGGCAGGGGGGTTGGACTAGATGGTCTACAGAGGTCCCTACCAACTCCTACCATTCTATGATTGTGTTCTTGATTAAAAGAACATGGAACATTAGGCCTTGGACATAAAAAGGGAAGGGGGTGAAAGGTGTGAGGGGATGGGAAACAACCCCACTAAAAACAGGGAAGTTGGACACCAAACCAGCTCCATTACCTTGGAAAAAGTTCAAGGAATTTTGTTTATGGATGAATTTTAGGATTAAAACCCTTACATGTCTATATTGTATTATATTCTCTGTGTGCGTGATTTTGGGAGGGTTTCTCAAGTGTAGGGTTGTTCTTTTAAATGGGATGCAGATGCTTATGGTGATTTATAAGGTACATGGAGTTATGTGAATTTGTAGAATTTGAGAGTCTTACTGCCCTGCTTGGATAGGGTTAAAAAAGTGCAATTTGGAGATGTAACATAGGCACTGGTATTAATAATTACCTATGCCTCAGAGGCTGGTCATAAATCAACATTTCTTCCTTTTCTTCTAGAGCAGCCACACTCTGTGCTGTGTGATTGCTGCCTTCACATCTCAAGGTTGTTTGCCCATGATTCACTGTTAGTGATTTTATATTGGCTTATTTGGGCATTGTTTGTAATGTAAGTTGTTTTATAAACAGTATTTTATTATTATTACTACACAGTAATGTTTCTATCAGTCACAAAATAAATTTCTCAGTACGGGTAGATCATCTACGTACCTCACCCACGAGAGCTCAAAAATTGCCTGTATTTCCAAATAATCCTCTACTTCTATTAAAGTGTGGAAAAAAGCTTTTTCTAATGGCAACTTTTATAAGAGAGCTGGTGTCAGCACTGCACTGCAGGTGCTAGAATGATTATTCAATTGCACATAGACTGACCTGAAAGATTTCAGAAACTTCTGTATTAATGAAGGATGCAATCTATTTCGTTGTGAACTAGGGAAACCATAACTTAATTAAGAATTACAATGCTCTGGAGCTGAATGGGTGCTTCCCTTGATCTTTGAGCATTTTATCAACCACAATGACTACTACCAGATGTTTCAGAAAAAAATACAAGAAACATACACTTTTTTAATAAATATTTCTTTCTTGTGAATAATCAGACCTAATAGCCTGGTTAAATAACCACCTGTTAGGCTTGAAAACCAAAATTAACCATTGTTGAGATTTTTCTGGCCACAGAATTTTCTCTTACCTGCCTCATCCTCACCACAGCAGTTTGTTGTAGACGTTATGGTTAATTCTGTTTCTTCTTAGAAATCCTTGCAGCAGTACTTACTGCCTGCAGCCAGGACCAGCTAGTACAAATCTGTGTTTAACCAGAAATTGAAACTGGTTTGGTGGTTGTTTTTTTTTTGTTTTGGTGTTTTTTGATTTGTTGGGTATTTTTTTTCCTCTAAAGATTAACTTAAATTCTTTAATTATCTTTACTGATCATACTGCTTTTGGGAACTGCAAAAATATTCTCCTAGTGACCACCAGATGGAGTTTCTAAAACAGCTCTGAGAACCTAATACCAGAATTAATTTAAAAATGATCCCTTAAAGGTTTTGGAGATGAGTTAAGAAATAGTTGTGGAAATTCTACCAGCTTCAAGATAAATTTTAGCTTAAATTTGCAAATGTTGCTTAAATGGGCTTTTCAATTCATTTTGTAATTGGTAATTGTATTGGGTTTGCATGGCAAGGTTTTGGTAGTGGCTACAGAGGTGGCTTCTGTGAGAAGCTGCTAGAAGCTTTAGGAGATTAATTCTGTGTTTTTAAAGGGTAACGTTATTCGAGTCAAGCACTTTCTCTGCATTTTTATAGGGAAATTATTCCAACTGTTGGGCAGTACACCTGCAGGTACAGTTCCTGCAAGATGGCTCTAATTGTAAATCTGGTTTTCTCTGTTTTCTTATTAGTCCTGTCTCTGAATTGGGAGTATTTATGCTGCTGCTTATTTATCTTTCTATCATCAAGTACTTTTTAACTAGATAAAATGGATTATCTTCCTTGACTATAAATTTTGATTTAAAGAACTTTTGGTTGGAAGTATTTTTTTAAAATATATTTGTGTATTTATTTCATAAATGCTCTGATGAGAATCCGGGGTTTTAAAAATCTTTTACTCTCATGATTTTTAATAATACAAGAATTCTGCCTGCTGTAGAGTGAATAATTGTGACCATTCTTGTGAATGTAATTAAAAGTGCTAGTTCTTTAGAGGGAAGGAATATAAGGAAATCAGATGGACTTCCAAGGTAAGGAAAGGACTCGGTGGGAAGAAGGTGGAATGTCACAGTAGATAATAAATCCTCTTCTCTCCTGATGGAGAAAGAATGTATTCAGCATACGTCAAAGTGTTTTAATATATAATGGATGGCTAAGGGAATACAACAGAGGAAACATTTCACACTTTGGATTTGTTGCCATAGCAGTCTGTGCTCCGGGTGTGTACCTTTAGATGAGTTTCACGTGGAAAAAGGATTGCACGAGAGAGTTAAGAAATACTCATGGTTTTGCTTACTAAGAAACTGCACAAATTCATCTGAAACATACACTCCCACCCAGATTAATCAGTGCATCAAGCACTTCACAGCTGCAGAAACTCAGGGACAAGTCAGTGGTCCTCAGGTACCAGCAGCAGTGAGAGCAGCACTTGGCCAGATTCTGCTTTGCCTTTCTCCCAGCAGTCCCATGAGAAGGTCTCCAGCCTGAGCACTGTGCTGTTTTCATTTTTAATAAGCAATGATAAGTGGGGTTTTAGCTATGTACTTACCCACAGCATAAAAAAAAAATTAACAAAAACCCAAAAAAACCACCCCAAGCTGTTATTGCTTCCCTTCTAGTTTTCTGGTAGTGGTGCCATATTTTCTTGTCAACCTTGAGGCCTATTTTCCTATTATATAATAGTTAAATGGATATTTTCTGTGGCTGCTCCCAAATGTGGTTGTCTTCAGTGAAATCTCTTTGTATTGACAGAAAAGGGCAGATTCTGATCCCATGTTGCCTGGTTTGTACCAGTGTAAACCTCTTGACTTGGTTGTGCCCGATCAATTCTTTACTTGCATTTATGTGGAAGTTCACCCTTGGCAAAAACCTGCAGGCTTGTTAACTTGCTGCCTGTTAACTAACTCTGTTCTCATTTAAGATCCTTCAAGTCTATGTTGTGTAAAAGAGGTTTCATTGGTCCAGATGAGAACCATATGTATGATATGTATGACGTTATGTGTTTTATGTATGATGGTTGTATCTTAAAGCTCTGAGGAATGAAGCATGAGAAAATCACTCCTCTGTGATTTGCTTAGAGATGTTTAGAGTAACAGAGAATACTCTTTCTACCCTTGTATGGAAGTAAGGACATCTTGTCAGATACTAACCTTTGACTAAATGATAGAAAATTGCAACTTCTGTTTTTAACGGTTGCCATTTTAATTTATTTCTCACTGAGACTTTACACTCAGAAGTGCCTTGGACTAAGTGTTTTTCTTTAAGGAATTCACTAATAATCACTAATATTTGCTGTATTCCTACACTTTACAGAAAACTTAAAGGGAGCAAATTAGTAATTTCAGAAATATTTTCATATATGTGGGGGTAAACTAACTGGTTGATGGTGAGTGATCTTTGGGTTATATACAGTGGTTACTGCAATAAATGTATTATGAAGTACATTATATTTTTAGAGCTAAATGTTCTTTGGAATGTCAAGGGTATGGCTTATTATATTATGTTGTTCTGGGAAGCAAGAGAATTTCTGCGGGGAGCCGATTTCCGAGATCTCAATTATGGCAGCACAAAGGAGAGGAAGTGACAAGGACATGGCTGATACCTGCATTAATCACCAGCCTTGTGTTTCTGTGGGGCAATGTTATGTTATCCTGTTAGTTGCCATGATGAAAAAAGTTGGGCAGTGTGTGTGTGTGCCTTTTTGCTTTCATTCCCAGCTCACTTCACACTGAATAATGAGATTTTAAGGCTGTCAGAACTGAGGCCTGGAAAATCCGATAGCTTAATATGTCTGATTTGACATCCAAGTTATGTGATTTGATATATTTTGATTTGGTGAAGCAACAACAGGTTTGACCTTGTCTACAACAGGTTTTTATCAAGAAGGCCAGAAAAAATATGACACATCTTACTGACCAGATACACTTTAACACATTTTATTGAGAATTTATTATGAGTCAATAGTTCTTTTGTGAAGCTTTGCAGAAAGTCCATTTCTGTAGTATTTTGACATAATATTGGTAGTCACATAATTTTAATAGAACCAGAAATTTTCTAGAGTTTGTTCACTTTCTTTCATTAACTGAAATTATGTCTTCAGAGACCAACTTAATTTGATTCTCAAATGGAAGCTTTTGAAACTAGGACCTCTACTAGGTTAGTCAAGGACCTGTCTTGAGCTAGCTTTGTTAATTCAAGCAGAAGCAAAACACAACATTTTTGTTAATAAACTGATTTGACTTAATTGGCAGTTCAGCAAGAGGGCTATAAGCCAGAGATCAACTCAAATATTAAGTTTAATTTTGTGAGAAAATAACACTGTCAATAATGGCACTTAACTAGTGCTTGCTTTCTAGTATACAGTATATACATACAGAACATACAGTACACCTTGCTCTTCAGAGGTTTACATTTAAATGGTACACTTTAAGAAATAATTTAATAAATCCTTTGCAAATTCTTTTTACATCAGTAGGCTGATCTTTTTTAGCTTGCATATATACAGTATTTTATTCATATTTATTTAAATGCAAAATAGATAAGCCCCTATTTACAGTCATCAGAAACCTTCAGGTATTTGAAATGGAAAGGCCCCATTCTTGAGAACTTTGTATATGAAAGATTTGTCTGTAAGAGTTATTCCATATTTATGATACCATGTATTTCCTTCAGCATTTTACTGCGCTTGCTCATCTACTATTCTTTATATAAGTACTGCAAAGTTCTCGCTTTTTGGGATACTGCTTTTCAAGAGATATGATGTAAGGGTGCTGCAATTAAGCTCAGAATTTCCTTAAGAGAACAGCAGTCAGGCAGCTCCATGGCACAGTTTCTTTGAGGCAACTAATATATCAAATTAACTCTTAGCCAAAGTTGAGAGGGTTATCAGTCTTGTTCATTAAATTATGGAAGTTGTTTTGTCTATACGATTGCCATCACATTTAGTATATTATCAAGGATACACACAAACATACTTAACTCTGCTGCAATAACAACATTGAGAATTCAAGAGTATATAAAAACTTATTCTTTCTCCATCTCTTAAATAGCAGCCTCCATTTCACTACATAAATCCATTTGTAATGTCAAATGTCATTGAATAAGATTAGGGTCATCACAATGGAGGCAGTAAATGAAGTAAATGTGAGTGGTGAACGGTACCAAGTGTTCAATCCCAAGCATGGATGGGAACAGAGGAGCAAAATAAACATTAAATACCATAGAGAAGTTTAAAAAAAAAAAATGGGAGAAAAGACACATTCTAAGAGCCATGACCTGAAACCAGGAACTTAACATGGAGGAATAGAATAGGCATAAATGTGACAGCCCTGTTAGGGACAGAACGTATGATGTCTTAGGAGAAGGGAGAAATAGAAGCAAGGAAGCAACATGGGAGTTAAAATTGCACTTCGTGCTGCCTGTACAGCCACACTGCTCTGGCAGAGTCCCAGTTCTGGAAGCTTCTATTCACACCAGATAAGCCAGTTCCTCCCTGCTGGCATTATTTCTGAATAATGGGACAGAATTTCTTTAACAGAGTTTACATGAGAGATTTAATGTGGTGCGTTAGGAAAAATAGTTTTCCTCAGATGGGAAGAAGAGGAACCTATTTGCTTGGCAGTTGTAAGGAAAGATGTCTTGTCTTCTGCACTTCTGTGTGGAAGTGAGCTTGAATACTCAAGATGTGTAGAAATTCCTAGAACGCCTCTCAAGGGAGTTAAAAACAAACCAAAGCAGCCAGGATTGTGTCAGCATAGAGGCACTATGAACTAGTGTGTGAATTGGACACCATGATAAAGAAAGGCTTCATTCCTTAACGTGGTTTTCATCAACAGATTAAAACTATGAAGTAAATTGGTGTAGTTGGGCTGGATGGTTTCTGTGTGAAGAAAACACCATAGAAACAGCTGATTTGCTGTAGTGGGTTTAAGGGTTTAAAAAATATGAAAAGCTATTAAAGAAGTAAGGATTAATGGAGAATCTTCCACCAGGATGTTGATAGCTTAGAGATATTTGTATATGAAGAAGATAAGGGAAGATGGCTATGAGAAGAAATTACTTGAGTAACATTGAGGAGAAGGGAAAGGATCTGAAAAGGCTGTTCCTCACCAGCTTCCTGCTTAGAACTTAAGCATGTCTATGCTGACAAATTAGGACTGGTCACCAGATGAGATTGTGCTATAAGCAATGGAAAAGGTTCAATTCTGGTTTTACTCCATGTTTTTTCTTCACCAGTCTTGAAAAGCCACATTTTTTGAATAGTCATGTGGAATTTGAGTTGTTTTGTGACAGATTAAGCAATGAAATGATTCTGCTGTGTTGCAGGGCAAGTGACAAAGGTGTCTTGTTGCCCCCAAACCTGTGGGAGAATATCAATTTCACTTCTACCCTCCTCCATCATTAATAATGCAACAGCAACATAGGAACAGGTAGTTTTTCGGTCAAAGTTCCATAGCTTGCTGCTGTGGGTAGCTGTTAATTTGCTTCCTGCAACATGTCTGTGTTTCTTATGTGTTTCATATATTCAGTAAAATTTGGCAATCTGGACTGGATTTCTTAATCTGCACCGTGAAATACAGAAACTATCCTTTTACTGTGTGTTTAAGACTCACATTGAGAGGCACTTGGTCAGCAGAAAGCTGATGCTGACTGGGATTCCTATACTTTACTCCCAGTTTAAAATCTTGTAGGTATAGAGGGATTTTGTATGGTTTCCAAACCTCCAGTGATGCCCTAGATTAAAGAGATTTTAATTTACTTGTTGCAAACATATCCCTTGAGAATACAAAATGTTAATCATAAACATATTTATTTTTCAGATAATTACTCTTGTTACATGAACATATGTGGACCATAACACTTAGCCAGACAATCTTTGCTAGTTAAATTTTGATTTAACTTTGTAAACCACTGTGTCCTTCATTTTAATATGTGGAACAAACATCTCTCAGTTCCCTTAGAATTAGTTAATAAATATTACTGAATTATTGAAATGTTCTAGGAGGCAAACAAAGCACTGGAAAAATAAAACACATTTTTTGTTAATTGTTATATCTAGAAGAAAATCAGTTTACCATAAACGTTAAAACTTAGGTTAGTTTGTGCAGAAAATAATTTCTGAAAATGGTAAATCAGTCTTCTTTTAGAGGGGATTCAGTGATGGAGAAAGAAATTAAATAATTTAATTTATAATTAACATCTACTATTTGGACATGTATAATTGGATAACATGATCTTTAGCAAAGATCACCTCTATCATCTTCACTGAAAAATGCTATATACTTCATCAAGGATGGCACTATTACTTCTTTGTACAGAAAATGAGGTGTAATACCTTTTTCTATACAAGATACAAGGTGCTGTGTCTTCAGTCGAGACTTCAATAAACTGCTCAGTGACTTCTTCAGACAGGAATATTAGAGCAATGAAGACAGTTTATGCTTTGTAACTGATTCAGTGCACTGAAAAGATTAGATGTCACAGGTAGTACAGCACATAGGTCAGAGTCTCACAAGATTTCAGCAATTAACTATCTGAAAATTAAGACTGTTTCATTTAACTGTAACAAAAAGCTCCTTCTAGCCTCTTGGTTGGGACTCTCCCATTAATGACTCTGAGTGCCAACCCAGAAATATCCCATCCCAGGGCTGCCACACTAAGTAACAGAGCACCAGAGGGGTTCTCCATACCTACGTCATAACCTGCTGTACTACTGTGCGTTCATGAGAACACCCTTGATTCCCACAGTGTATCTTTTTCAGCAGACGTCGCAATTTGTTGGGAAAGTTCTTGTTAATGTATCTGTAGAGCAGAGGCATTACAAAGCTGCTTGAGAAAGCCAAGAATTTTGATAAAATCTTGGTAAAATGTAGTACTCGACCAAAATTTTCATCCGCAATTCTTCCTTGTGCATTAGTAAATGTGCTTACCAAGAGAATAACGTAATAGGGTGTCCACAGGGTGAACTGTGTACAGACTGTGGCAATCAAAAGCCTGTGCACTGATGGATCTAATCGTCCAGTGTCTTGATCCAGTGGTGTAGCCTCTTTGCGTATCCTCAGGATGAGTATCAGTGCGTACAGTACAGCGATGGCTGGGACAACGTACCCGATAAAGACCATGATGGCATCTGCTGCTTCTTTGTTCTGCATCTTGGAACACTCAATTATTTTAGTGGAGACGTGATTGCAGACGTAGAACAGGAGAGATGAAAAACTTGTAAGCATGGCACCACCCCATATGAATCCACAGACATGTTTGGTGTTGTACACACTTGACATGTAAGTTCTAGGTAGAGCGCGTTCGATGTAGTAGTCCAGACTGAGTAACGTGGTAGAGTACATGGTAACTAAAGATGAGACGTTGAATAAAATAAGTAACGTAATATAAACTTCATTGTTAGAATTCCAGATGGCCCATTTTGTATTGGCAAGACCTAGAAGGTACACTGGTGCCAGAGCGTTGATGATGAGACCAGCAATGGCAATGTTGACAAAGTAAACATCTGGCATAGTCATAGTAGCTTTGTTATAGAGGTTAACCAGGACCAGCAAGCCATTGTAACACAGGCCAATTGGGAAACATATAATGAGGTAGAGTAGGGAAAAGATGGAAAGCACAAGGTGGAAGTCATGGCAGAGATGCTGGTCCTCACTGTTCTCGGTACTGTTGTTTAAGGTTTCACAGCTCCACATAGTGATTTTAGCTTTTGTATCTTCTCCGCTGGTTACCAGCTTTTCTGTAGAGAGAGAAATAGTGAAAGATTGTTGAAATGTTTTGAGTGAAATGCAATATAGTATGAAGAAAACATTTTAAAGGTAGAGATTATATGCTTCATGTATCTGATTGGTTTAAGGTCAGTGACTGAAATGCCTTTTGATCTTCTTGGTCTAGAGGAAAGTAATCTGTGATTCAGAATTTCATGAGACTAGTAAATGTTCTGAAGTTTTCATTTCAATGAAACTAGTGGCAAATGAGTTGATACAGGACACTCAACAGAAGTAAATCATAAAGCGTGTATCCTTAAAATAAGTACTGATGTAATATAAATGAAGATTAGAACAATGTTTTTTAAAATTCTTAAACAGAACCTTTCATATCAATAATAATATATAAGGGTAGTTGCTGGAGAACTGAAGTATATAAGCTGAAGCACAAATCTTAGCAGCAAGATGGAGAATAGAGTTGTCTAAGGTGTTAAATAAGCTTCTCTTGAAAAGATAGTTTCTTAGTAGGCACATCCAAGGCAGTGTGGTGGATGTGTACTGGATCACTGATAAGTGACAAAGATTAGAGGCAACTGGGAAATAGTGAAGGGGTTTTTTTTAATAGGTCAGTTTGTATTCAGACTTCCAACCTATAACCATTTAGTTCTGAAAAAAAACAATGGACCTCTGTAGTCTAGGGAACCTAATATCAGGGCAGCCTGACTTTCCAGAGGGCAAGAATTGGCTATCATTTCCTCTCAAAATAGCTTGAATTCTTTAAAAAGTATGCTGGTATCAGTAGTCGTTGCCCAGCTATCTTTGCTTTATCATCAGTAAAGAGATAATATTTTAACTTCAAAGCAATCATGAGAAGTCTCTTTTCCAAATGCAGAAATAAGAAGTAATCTCTAAACTTCCACAGCCTTAGAATCATGGTTATTATTCCTACCAGCCCGTTTCTGGGACAGTGTAGAATTTCTGCTGCAGGTGATTTCCCATATCACGTGTACTCTGATACTGTCAGATACCCCACTTTGCTTTGTGTGCTTCCCTTTTAGCACGTATAGGAAAGTATAAGTACACGTACCTGCATTCTTGGCAGAGAGAGAACAAGATTTAATCATAATCCACAATAAACATTGTGCAATTAAAATGAATGTTACTAGACAAGATGCTGTACTCCATGAAGCACATGCCTAAATTACACACCATGGGTTTTGTAAGCACACGGATACGTGGTGGCATCTTTCTAGTGCTAATCCTTTGACACTTCACCCCTAGTACAGAATTTGTTCCAGAATCATGTTCCATTTTTTAATTTTCCATTGCAGTTGTTTTGTGAGCATTTTTTTTTTTTTCTAAATACCAAAACCTGTGCCAGAAATAGGGCTAAAACAATACAGTAATTTCAGGTGGGCAAACAAATTTTTATTCCACTGTCCTATGTTTGATTGTGATAAGCCTCAGATAAGTGGCTTCTGTGGCAGCAGCACAAGGTGCAGTTTTGTTTCCAAAACTTTATTTCACTTCTGTGGAACAACTTTTTGTTTGTTGTCCCAAATCAGTCTTTTAGCTATAGTACTGTATATGAGTAGGAAGTATACTATCTTTATGTTATCTTTCAACCCTCATACTATTTTTGAGCACTGAAAACAACCCAGTTTATTTTCAGGAAGCATCTGTTGTTTTCGGTTTTTAAGAAAGAAAAAGAAAAGGTGTTTTGCACAATTGAAGGCAACCAAAAGCACATCTCATTGAAGTATTATGACCTGATTCAACCAAAGCAGCAGACTGGAACTAGATATTGCAAATATAGGCATTACAGTGAGCACAAGGGTGACTAAGCAGAGCCATGGACACAACCGCGTAATGCCATTATGTAGGTTTATCCTTAAGAATGTAGCTTCGATTACTCCAGACTGAATTACATCAGCCACAGAATACCTGCCTGTATATTGTCTCAGGTCAACAGTCTTTGCTATCATGCTTTATATTTTACAGAGCAGGGGGATGTCTGGTTTCACAAGTGTTTTTTAGTAATTACCCCTTTTTTCTTTACGTCCTCTAACTGCAGTTAAATAAAATTCTGTTTTCAGGATAGAAATGGCAGGTGCTAAATAATGACCTTACAAAATGACAAAACTTACCTGTGAAATGAGCAAAAATAAAATCCCAAATAAGAATATTTTCTAAAGAAGCTGTTGCTGACTTCTGAATTACCCGAGGAGGGATATTTGCCCCTAATGTAGAACTCACCCATTTTTAATTGTCACTTACCTATGCAGGCACTGAACCTGTTTGCTGTGCACGGGCCCAGCTCGGCGTTCCTACCCCGCCGTGTCCTTTGTCATTTTAAAGGCAGTTTTGTCTCCACAGACCGTGCCTGGGGCAGCAGATTTACTCGATCAATCTAAACTAACCCCATCTCCAGCCAAAAGTAGTTCTGCAGAGCCAGGTCGACCCTGTTGCATAAGCGAGCGCTGCAGTCCCTGTTTGCCGTGGCCTGACTCGCCTTCCCCACCGTTTCCCCTGCTCCCCTCTGCTCTTATCACCCTGAAAACTAAAACCAGAACTTGGAGAGGGGAAGGGATTCCAGCCGGCCAGCCTTTCCCACGGCTCCAACCTCGCCAGCGATGCCGTAAAGCCTCTTACCTTTAATTCACACTGGCCATTCCCGGGCGCCGGGTCAGCAGCGTTTCCGTGGGGGGCGGCTGGTGGCCAAGCCCCGTCCCGGTTGCCCCTGAGAACATGGTGCTGTGCTCTGGCAGCGCTGCCCCGCCAGCCGCTGCACTTGTTTTTCCTCTATAAGTTACTCACAAGTTTCTGCTTGGCTTGGCAGGCAGCTGGCCCCTCCCTTCCTCTGTTTACAGCCAGCTCCAGAAGCCTGTGCTCGGAGGGGAGCGAGGGGTTGGAGCCAGCTCCGCTTAGGCTCTGGCTTTCAGCTTTACTACTTAAAATACACGGGCTGCCAGAGCAGGCAGGTTGGTGATGGAATTGTCATCTGCACTGGGCTTCTCCGGGGACATCCCACAGGCTGTTCCACTCCCTGCAAGTGCAATCAACAGCTCTCCTGCAAGAGCGTGGGTTTTATTTTTAAGCTGGGATGAGAATACGTAGCTTTGAGGTTTCATTTCTATAGGACACGCATGCTAAACAATCAGTATTTAAAAATCCCTGTGCACAGGTGCTTGTGCTGCCTGCCAGGGGGAGCTGGCTTCTGATACCAGAAATAAAAATTTCTGACCATTTTCTTTGGATTTGGAGATTGTTCTGGTGGTGTGAAAAGGCATGGTGATGTGAGCCTCATTTTGTGACAATATTATGGATCCACTTCTGCTTCCTTTTTTGAGAAAAACATGATTGTTCTCCAAAGTATTTACGTGTCACTCGCAATTAATGGATGTGGGTGTGTGTATTCTCTACACCTTTAAAATGGATCACTTCTTGAAAGAGTTTTTGAAGTGTAGGTTGATAATTTTATCACATACTGAATTTTGACTGTGCTTGTTCTTTTGTTTATATGGAAACTTCTCAAACTAATGAACAAAACTTACTACCTTCAAAGCAGTTTTTAACTGACACTGTCAACCCAAACTGAGAGCTGCATTATGTTTTTAATAATTTGTCTTATATTTAGAGATTCTGAGGCTTTATTCCATAGCAAATAAACACCAATGAAAAATCCCTTAATTAAAAATTAAGCAGGTGTTTATGGAATAAATACCAGTGAAATGCTAAAAATAGTTAGTTTTTGTTGAGCTACTCTACTTGACTGCAAGGGGTTTTTTTAGGTGAGATCTGTGCTTTTTGTTTAACAATTCTTTATGAATATTGTAAAACCATTACAACTCCCAAAAGGTTGAAATTTCCTACATTCCTATTTGATACATAGTCCATAGACAGAATTGTTTATGTGCAGTGGATAACTGTGTGTTACAAGCTGTGGCATCAAGTCTTTGCTGCCTCAAAACTTTAGAAGGACTTTAGTCATCATAAGTTCACTTGAGGAAACAGCAAAGGAGGAAAGGTGTGAATGTAGAAGTACTTTTAGAGTTCTGATACTTGGCCAAAAGCCAATCTCTTTATGTGCCATAAAAGGTGAAGGTGGTTTTATTTAGATAAAAATTTGCATGAAATACTTGCTGCACCAAAAGTTAAGAGCACTTGGTGGCAAAGATTATCTTAGAAATTACGTGTAAAGTGAACATTAATTAATGAGAAAAAAATGAGGGGCTGCTTAGTTGTATTACAGAATCCATAGCTGCAGTCAGTTTTTTTTCAGACATTTTCATTCATAATGCAGCACTAAGTTGCAGAGCAGGTTGGTTAATGCTTGCAAACATGACCATTCTATGCACTAATTATTTTGTCTTCAAAAAAACCCAAACCTTTATCTAGCTGTTGCATTTTCTCTTACTCTGCAAATTTTTTTGTTTAGACAAAAAATGATTTGTCTGCTTGCTCTGTTATCTTTTATATATGAAATAGCTCTTATCTAGATTATCTAGCCTGTGAATATGTGTTTTCACAATTTATAATATCATTATAAAGCAAACAGCTCATAAAGCTCTTGCCAGCAAGGTGAGTCTCTAAACAGGCCTCAGACTCCTGCCTTCATCAGGTCTTCTAGAGTTCCCACAGGATCTCTTAATTCCTACAGAGACCGAAACCCAAGGGTGCTGCTTAGGGGAAGGCTGAGCACTGTGTGGAGCTTTGCTGGATGGCACAGGTTTGCTTCAGATCAAGACTGAGAAAACCAAAAAGCTTGGCCAGAAGTGTTGCATGTATGCATAAACCAAGACTTAGTAGATTGTCAGCTACTCATCAGGGTTTGGAAGGTGCATTTTGAAAGTGTCATACTAAATAGTACTTATGAATTAATTCTTAAAACTTTAAATAATGGATCATTGTTTGTTTCTAGAAAAATAGCAGATCATGCCTCCAATTAGTTGTACCTTGAGGGGAGCACGCTCTCGGCTCTCAATGTGAGAGAACGAAGTGTCACACTGCTGTTACCTCTCAGTCTGGGTAGCATGACATTATGTTAGGCTTACTAGCTTATATACATACCATGGGGATTAACAGAAGACTTGTTGGCTGGATAGGCAGAAAAGTAAAACTAGATTGCCCAGGCTAGACATGAGGGGGGGGGAAAAATGCAGCAGCACAGGCAAGTGGGTTTCAGAATATACTTTCCTTATGCAGTTGCTGAGTTGCTGCTGTTTATAATATAATGATACAGTTCAGATAAAATGCTTTTAACATTAGTGGAGAAGAAAATCCTGCTTGATACTGTGTGCTGGGCTGAAAAACAGGCCTTTTCCAACCCTATCATTTACGTCTTTGTGGTGCAATTGTTGACCAGTTTGGTGGGTGGTATGTTTATAATTGATACCGGTTCCATTTTATAGTGTAGTTAATTCAGTGCAGTAGTGGCATTGAGTATAACCCTGTTCTGGATGCTTAAAGAAGTACAAATTAAAAAAGCAAGAGTAGGTCAGCTGGAAGAGGGGTGGTTTGGGCATTTCTACAGTAGCACTGTCTGTCCCTGGTCCTAGGAGAACGACTTTGCCACCCCTGGGAAGTGAACTCGTGGGAAGAGCAGGCGCCCAGCCTCCTGGCCCCATCGATTTCACCCTTGTTATTAGGCTCAGTTTTTGGTTTTCTAAACCCATTCCCATTGTGGTATGAACTTGCTTTAGTACCAGCAAAACAATAATTCAAAAAAAAGACCTTTGACTCAGCCAACTGCCCACCCTTGCTTAATTCTGCACAATTTGAGTGCTGTGAACACATTTCCAGCTTTATAGCTTATTGCTTCCCCTTGATCCAGTGTTATTCCTTAAACATTTTTACTGTCCAAATGTAAATGCTTATGTACATTAAAAAAAACAACACAACAAAACAACTTGTTTTTCACATCTGCCTGGCTGTTATTTTCCTCTCTCCCTGACTCCATTACAGTTAATGCTGCACCTCCCATCATCATTGGCTTATATGACCGTCTATGGTATCTTATCAGCCTTATCATAGGGTTTCTAAGAATGATACTTTTTCACTTCTCTGTTATTTTCCTGTGAAACGTCTCAGGCTGTTCATAGGCATGTTGAGTCAACAGTAAAAAACGAATTCTCAAGAACTCTAAGGGTGTATTGTTGTCACAAATGGAATCAGTGCAGTTACTTATACTTCTGAAACTGGTCTTTGCATTTTGGTATAGGTCATCCTTTGAGAGTCCTCATGCCTCTGCTTTTCCAGAAATTATGAGTATATGTTGCCTTCAAAGCACTTCAAACCTTAGCTGCTCCCTGTGGGCCCCTCTCTCGCTTGCCAGGTGATCTTTTTTCTTGTTCCATTAATGCTGGCAACTGCTGTCACTTGTTTATTCTTTCATCCTGTAAGCACCATCTTTGTGGTAAATCGTCTTCAGAGCAGCTACCTGGTCATTCACATCCCACTTGTGCCATGATAATCTACTTTCTGTCCCTGGCCTCTTGGCAACCTACTAATTAAATGNTTTTAAGATAGAAAAGGGTAGATTTAGGTTGGATATTAGAAAAAAGTTCTTTAATATGAGGGTGGTTGATAACTAGAACAGGTTGCCCAGAGAGGTGGTGGAGGCCCCATCCCTGGAGATGTTCAAGGTCAGGTTCGATGGGGCTTTGAGCAACCTGACCTAGTTAGGGACATCCCTGCTTATTGTAGCGGGGTTGGACTAGATGACCTTTAGATGTCCCTTCCAAGCAAACCATTCTATGATTCTATGATTTTTTTTTTCCCCTGTTTTAACCTTTTGCTTACATTCTTACTCTTATTATTATATAAATATATATAATTCCTTATAATATAAAACTACTAGCAATGTCAGCTGTACACTGTTTCTATTTCGATCGTTCATCTCTGGGAATCTGAGTTCGTGTAAGGCCATGTCAGAAGTAAGTCTCTGCAAATTGCTGCTGCAGATCAGTGAGCCTCACAGAGGAGCTTAGATGCTCCTTTGGTTTGGAAGAAAGAGAGAAAAACTTCATTTTAGGTTATGGCAACTGTTTTTCAAGATGCACATCTTCTGTATATTACATTAGAACTGAAGAACTTTCTTCTGTTCTTCAGAGTTCATAGAAGATTGCTCAAAACAACGTGTGTATCCATCAGAAGTGGATAACTGTATTTGCTTTTCTCTTTTTCCCCTCTCAAGTTTTAAGCAGCTTAAAGGTTATGAGAACAGATAATATACTTCAATAAAGAAAGGCAAAAAAGATCAACTACTCTGGAAACCATATTAAAAACTGCCAAAGGGTGTTTTTAAAAGACCATTATATCTGTTGGGGAGTGGCAGTGTGGAAGTGGTCTAGAAGGTTGCAATAACCAAGTACTGCAGAATAAAAAAGGCAAATGAAATCCCTGCAAAATAGGGAGTCTAAGCTCTGTGGAGAGGAGATAGTCCAGCATTAAGGCCTCTGAAGATTTGTGTGCAAGGAGTCCTCTGTTCAGACAGATGCTGTCTGCTGGGCACATCTGCCACTCCAGAGAAATCCTCCTTTTTTATGCTGTTTATTTCTTTGTAATGGAGCCTCTGCGGGGGTTTGGTTGCCGGTGGCTGTGCCCTCCTGCAGCTGCTCCAGAACAGCTGCACTGGGGGCTCTGCACGGGTTAACTCCCTCAACTCAGTCCTGTTTTGTTAACTTCTCAATGTCCCAGCATCTGATAAGTGTGACTGGTCTCCTGCTCCACCTCTTCCTGACTTTGCTTTATCACGGAATTCTGAAGGAGCCTCTAGATGGAAAACCTGACATATGTTTTCTTTTTTTAACATCTATGTGCAGTGAGAAAGGATTCACCGTAGAGTGAACAGTGGAGCTTTTATTTAGCACATCCTAGATGTGTTGTGGGTTAAGTTTTCATTGCTGCAGAAAGTGGAATATCTTATTTTTGTGCAGTTCTAGAGACAGGGTGTTCCATCAGGCAGAGTGGATTTCACAGCAGTTACCTGGGTTTGTCTACAAGCCTCAGCTGCCTGGGTCTCTGAAATGAGATACAATTTTGAGATGCCCAGATACCCACTAGATAATACTTCTTTTATAAACCTGAGTTACAGGCAAAACAAAAGCCCTACAGTTTTCCTAGTATTCATATGCACTTCCAGTAACTCATGGTGTATTAAATAACAGGAATAATAAGAATTAATGTAGTATTAGAAAATATACATCATAAAGTGCTTTGAATTCTGGATTTTATAAAGTTGAGTAATTGGAATACAAGAAGTGACAGTTTTTAAGTGTCAGCAGAGCAGACAGCACCATTCAGTGTTGAATATGACCAGCCAGTCAGCACTACTGCAGATCCCAGATCATGTTTACAGAGCATTTGGAAGCCGATTGTGATGTAGCTCTCCTACTTTAAAATAAATGGCAACGAACTAAAATAAAATTCAGTATCAAAATGACAGAAAATTGCTGCATATATTCAGTGTGTGTGTTCGTGCATCTATATATATGTATTGAGTATATACAGAATCATAGAATGCAATGGGTTGGAAGGGACCTTCCAGTGTCATCTAGTCCAACCTCCCTGCAGTCAGCAGGGTCATCTCTAACTAGATCATATTCAGTAAATATTCAGGTTCAGTGAAAAAAAATCTTTAAAAAGATTTAACCTGTGGCAGAATTTCTGCTGTGCATATAACTGGTGAGCCACAGAAACCAAAGGACTTAATTAAAACATACAGTTTCACTTTCCTGGAGAGCTCACAAGCCCATTAACTGTAGCAAATATTTTCATTCCATTTAAAACAACGTAAGTTCCAGTTTCTTTTCAAGTGAAATACTTCCAATCAGTGGATCTAACAGGGGTAGTGCACGCCTCAGAAAGCAGCCTTACTAGCATGGTGTTGATGTCCAGAGTAGCTGGGACTTAGTAGGTTTACACAGTAGATGCAACTTGTCCACTGTATTTAATGAAAGTATTTAGTTCATTTTTTCTGACCTAAGAAATTGAATAAACTAGGTGGGCAATTTCATTAAAGGATCTTTCCTATATGATAATTGTCAGTGTTTAACTATAGAGGGTTTCCATCACGTTATCTGCAGACACTTAAACTGTGGAACAATGAGTCAGTTAAGACTATTTTCAGAGAAGAAACATTTATGAAACTTATATGTTCCTTTTTTAATGTAAAGATCATCGGATCGTGCAGACAAATGAAAAATTTTCAGCTGAGGCTTTTTTTAATATTTGAGAAAATATAAAATTGCAAGAAAGTTTTCTGGTGAATTTCTTATTAAAACATTAGGAAGAAGCTTTTCACCATGAGGGTGGTGAGACACTGGAACAGGTTGCCCACAGGTGGTGGAAGCCCCATCCCTGGAAATTTTGAAGGCCAGTCTGGATGGGGCTCTGAGCAACCTGCTCTAGTGGGAGGTGTCCCTGCCCATGGCAGGGGGGTTGGGACTAGATGATCTTTAAGGTCCCTTCCAACCCTGACAATTCTATGATTCTTTGTGCAGCTAATTTCTTTGTTTAGATCATAGGTGCAAACAGATCATTTGCACCTCTTATGAGATAGCAGGTGGCTCAATCTTGGCACTGGGGTTGCTCAGGTTCCAGGTGAGGAATGTGTATGAACTGAGCCTTGTGCTTCTGGTCTACGTAAATCAGCATCACCCCAGTAAAGAAGACAGATTCTTCCCAATCAGAATGAATGCAAATTATCTCTATTATAGATATTTCAGACTGAATTGATCCCAGTCAAAGGTGCACTGACTCTGCTGGAATTGCTCTGTAAATGAGTTGGCCCAGTGAGCTGGCAGGGTGGAAGCAGCAGCTCTTATCTTAACCCACCGTTTGTTGGCTTCACCCGTGCCTAGGGCTTGTGACAGGGAGCACTGCTGAAATCTGGCAGGATGCAAACATTCCCCACAGATATTTTGCTGCCAGTGGCAGAGACTGACAGGAGGCACAGATGGTATTTTTCCTGGAAACTCGACTGTAATGCCATTTCCTATTAGAAACAGTGGTGAAAGCTGACCCGGTGACTTGCCAACGTCACGTTGACTGTGTAGGAAACTCTTGTGCAACAGACTCAGGCTGCAGGGACTGGGTTTCCAGTAAATGAAAAAATACTGACATCCTTCTTTCTCAGATAATATTTATAAGAATGAGTTTAAAACTGGTTTGAGTTTATAGAGTTCAGAGGGGAAAACTGACCCGCAGCAGAGTTGAGCTAAGGCTGAAATGACTTCAAAATTTGTCACGTGTTAGAGATAAACAGATATCTTTGTGATAACTGTCAACAAGTCTGAGACATCTTGTTCTTGACACTCCTGTGGCTTTTCATTTCTATTGCTTGGTGAAAGAAACAGCATTTTCTGTCTCTCTCTTGGATGAACTTGCATATTTACTGGTTGCATCTTATTCCATGTATAATTGAATAAAATATTTTAATTTTACATTCTAGAAGGGCTAGTATCATATTCATGCTGATCTAAGCACGGCTATTAAAGAATCATAGATTCATAGAATCATTCTGGTTGGAAGAGACCTTTAAGATCTTCCAAGTCCAACTGTTAACCCGGCACTGCCAGGTCACCACCATTAGTCTGTAGGATTTGGAGCAGGAATTTTCATTTACCAGAGGCTTGAAATTAATTAAGAGGAATCTTAGTGACATGAATGGGTTCTGATTTGTCCACCTACTGGTCATGTGCCACTCCCCACTCAACTTTATCAGTGACAGGGTTTTTTACCTCTTACTAACCAAAATTTTCTACCAATAATCTTGATTTCTTATAAGGCTCCCCGTTGCACCCATATGCATGAAATGACCCTTCCATCAAACTTAAAGCCTATAATAACCTTTAGCATTTTCTATCCCAGGATGCTGGCAGAGGGTTTGGCAGGTTTAAGTATTTGATGATTTGATTTGGGCCCTTGGCCATACTTTCACAGATGTGTGGGTGGGGATGCTTCCTTAGATATTCTTAACGGGTGTCATTTTTTTTCCAGCCTAGTATAAGGCTGGGCAAACGTTTCTGAGGGAAAAAACCACCAAAAGTAATTCTGGGGGAGGAAATGTGCAAAGGAGTTTGGGACCTCTGTAAACCAGGACTCTCTCGACCTAAAGTCTCCTGCTACAAAAACATCTGTGAAGTTACACCTTGAGTATACTGCTGGTAGCCACCTACTACCCACATTATGTCCAGTCCATGGTATTTTGGGAAGCTGTGGTTAGAATTTGTACAAATTACTGGGACTACAACCAAATAGATGACACTGAAGCTGTCAGTGAAACGTCAATAAATGTCATTGAACTGCTCCAGTGGGGACCAACACTGGAACAGTTCGTAAAGGACTGCTGCCTGTGGAAGGATTGGTGTTGGAGAAGTTCATGGAGAACTGTCTCCCATGGGAGGAACCCCACACTGGAGCAGGGGAAGAGTGAGGAGTCGTCTTTCTCAGGAGGAAGGAGCATCAGAGGCAGCATGTGATGAACTGACCACAACCCCCATTCCCCATCCCCCTGAGCTGCAGGGGGGAAGGAGGTAGAGGAAATGGAAGTGGAAGTTGAGCCTGGGAAGAAGGGGGAGGGGTGTGGGGAAGGTGTTTTTAAGATTTGGGTTTATTTCTCATGACCCTACCTTGATTTGATTGGTAGTAAATTAATTTCCACCTAAGTTGAGTCTATTTTGCCTATGATGGTAATTGGTGAGTGATCTTTCCCTGTCCTTACCTCAACCCATGAGCCTTTCATGACGTTTTCTCTCCCCTGTCTCACTGAGGAGGGGGGTGATGGAGCAGCTTTGGTGGGCACCTGGCATCCAGCCAGGGTCAACCCCCCACAGAAATAAATTCAGAATCTGCTTCTTCCTGTGCTAATAGGTGGAAGCTGAGGAGTAATTAGTTTGTCACAGAGCCAGTTTCTTAGTAATGATTGATAAATGGCTGGTTTTACATAGCTCACACAGCACAGGGTGCATGCCAGCACTAAACCACAGTTTGTAAGGAGGTCACTGGAGCCCAGTAGCCTATCATCACTTAAATGAACCTTACATGTTTTCACTGTTGTGGAAAATATGCAGAATATGCTGATAAGCTCTTATCTGGTGTTCAGATCCTGCATTCAGAAGTTCAGCTGAATTGTTCTGATGTACAGACCACAAACAGAGATGTTCACATGAATCATGTTGTCCAGACATTTGATTAGCTTTTTTTCATCATTTCAGAATTAGTCCAGCTTCTGTTGAAATCCATGGGGTACTGTTTTGACTTGAATGATGAGGCCAATCAGATAGGTGAAGGATGTGATGCTGGCATGAGAAATAGGGTGCTGCCTGTTTATGCTGCTTTAGCATTTATGTAAAAAGGACATGAAGTTCAGCTGACAGAGTCCTAAAGGAAAGTAGGTCTTCTGCTAAGTACAGTAGAAAACAGATTTGCAAATATTGTGGTGATTAGCATGGTTAAAAACGCTTATGGAGGCTGAACAGGACAGCAGTCATTCTGCTTATTCAAAGCTTCTGCTGAAAGCAGTTAGGAAACTTTTGGTGCTTTGAAGTTTGCCTTTGGCTTACCTTCTTTCAGAATATAAATGAAAATGCAGCTTAATTGTGATTAATTAGTTAATTAGTTACCACTGTGTCTTCTAGCTGCTCTGCAGTAATATTTCACAGCATGGTTTGCTGTCTGTTTTATTACTACGCTATGCATAGGAGATTCATAAGTATCTCGCTTTCATTGAGACCTTTTTTGCTTTATTAAAGAATAATTACATTAACTTGTGATCAATCCCTCTGCTATACTTCTGCTATATTGTTATGCTTCTAGATTTAATATACAGAAAAAAAGAGATTTCATATATTCAGAGCAATTAATAAAAAACTTAAAAGCTCATACTCAAGACATAAAGAGCAAATGAGAAATCCAACCTAATGTGCAAGAGCATGAAAATTGCTATGGATAAGAAAAAGCCTGCTGTAAGTTTCTTTTAGACAACTAGATAAAAATAGGAGCATGACAAATGTATACAATGATGTTTTTCCTAAAGAACTGTTTACCTAAGAACTTAAGATTGGTTTCTAATGATGGCACTATTCATTTTCCCTGATCCAGGGTTTATAGGCATTAATGTAAATTGTTTCTAGGCTCTTAAAACCCGAAAGCAATCTAAAAGGGAACTTCTTAAAATCTCACCTGGTAGGCACTGCCCTGGCATTCCTTGATGGCTGGCAGAAACATTTTACCCATCAACTCAGACCCTTTTCAAAGGGAGCTCAGCAGAAACGCCAAAAAAGTCATTTCTCTAGTAGGAATAAACAATGGGAGAGCTCAGAAGACGAGCTCTGCCGCCGCCGCACCGCCCTCGGTGGTGGCACCGAACTTTGTGTATACATGTGACTTCCCCTGCACATACATACACCTAATCCTTTAAGCTCCAGCTGCACGCTCGTACTGGCGCAGAGAACTCTTGCAAAAACAAGGGGCCTGATCCTCCCTGCCCTATGGACTATTCTGCCTGTGAAAGGGCCTTTAAAAGGGTCTTTTTCTACATTGAACCCATAGAGCTGCTTTGGTAGGAGAGAAGAATTTTTACCAGAAGCATCGCTATTCTGCAAGCAGAGTTAACAGAGTACTAAACCTGGAGCAAAAAAAAAGGCAAAATGGCAAAAAAATGGTGTTAGTAAAAGTTGATTTTCTTTAGAGCTACTCATCACAGCTGTGTTTGTCAGGAGTCACAGCCCTGCCCACCTTTGCAAAACAATACTATTGGCAAAAGCCTGTAAGATCCTTCAGCCTCTGGGGAGTTTAGACAGTAACCAACATTAGACCTGAAAAAGAGCCAATGTGTGCTTTAAAAGATACTTTACTGTAAACCTCTGAATTATTTTAAGCATTCAAAAAGAATTGAAAGAAAAACATACAAGGAAAATGCTACTTTATCATCTTACTTTAATGAGATAGTAGGTAAATGTAAATTCTTCCCATTTGAATAAAAAGCGTGTAATATCATGATTCTGTCTACTTAACTTGAATACAAATAGTCCTTAAATAATTTGCCTTTTTAAACTGTAATGAAGAATTAATGTGTTTTCCTTCCTCCTCAAAGCAGTAAAGTGTAATATATGCTTTTACTTATCAACCAAAGAGTTGACCCCTAAAGTGAGTGAAGAATTTCTCATTCGTGTTAGCCATGTATGTAGCATGTGTATTTTCTTTAATGTGTGTAATATATGTGTGCTTTCTTATTTTTGTACTATTAGTTGTTTATTTTTATTCTTGCAGTATCTTATAACTAAAATAATAGGACTCTAAGACTCTACCTGAGAACTTTTTTGATTGTCAGCATTTATGACCTATTTGCCTAGTTCAGTTATTTTTCTGTTCCTTTTGGCTACGCTTTTATTGTATATAATAAAGTAAAAAACCCTCAAGTCTCTATTTACAGTCTTTATAACAGCAGCTCTGCTTCTAGGTCCAACGTTAACATTTTCCATTAAATGCTTTATCCTTGGAGATTGGTCAGATTGTTAAATAAACAGGCACTTCTTTAATCTCAGAAGTCATATTTCTATGAGGAGACAATGTGGGGCAGCCCAGGATTATGCTCTTTCCTTTTTTTCATGGTTTGTAATAATTCATGCTTATCACTCGTTTGGTTAAGCCATTGTGTATGGTTTGTATTTTGAAACCCAGAGCAAAACCCCCAAACTGTGGTGATTTACATTTGATAAAATCCCAGTGACAGTTGGGCATAGAGTTGAACGTCAAGCATGCTTTCTTTTTGAAATTCAGACCTCATAAACTTTAGTGTACAGGCTTTTTGCAGGAGAAAAATGCAGGGATTGGGAGATGGAATAGTACTCCTTTGGTCTCTAGGGAGAACAGAAGGCAATAACGTGGCTCCTACGAGTCTGCTGCTCTCTGGGTTTTATAGAGGTGACTGGTTGCTCTTATAGGCCCCCCAGTCCATCACTTTTTTCAGTTTGCAGTGCCTGATAGTTTTTACATTGTCCTGGTTGGGTTTGTCTAGCACGCTTTCCCCGAGGATCATTTAAGTGTAAAGATACATAGTCCCCTGCACAATTATGCTATGTAACTATGTCACGTCACTGATTGTAACTTGGGGTAGTTGTGGGGCAGAGGAGACTTCTTGTGCTTTGATCAAAAAGGTCCAGTTTTAACAATATTTGTACTTGTAGAATCATAGGACGTATTGGGTTGGAAGGGACCTCCAAAGGTCATCTAGTCCAACCCCGCTACAATAAGCAGAGATGTCCCTAACTAGGTCAGGTTGCTCAAAGCCCCATTGAGCCTGACCTTGAATATCTCCAGGGGTGGGGCCTCCACCACCTCTCTGGGCAACCTGTTCTAGTTATCAACCACCCTCATATTAAAGAACTTTTTTCTAACATCCAACCTAAATCTACCCTTTTTTAGCTTAAAACCATTACCCCTTATCCTGTCGCTACAAACCCTTGTGAACAGATCCCCCCTCACCTTCCTATAGGCCCCTTTCAGGTATTTTCAGGTATTGCCCAGGTATTTCTTGTGGCACACCCACAGGGCTTTGTGATGAGACCTGGTCCTGGCCAGACAGCTGCAAGGGGACTGTGTGAAATGGTGAGCAAGGATGTTTGAGGTTTACTTTAGTAACTTGTTTTCTAACTCTGCCTCATTGCGAAGTAAGCAAGTGAAGGTGGAGCCTCTTCTGTGACCTGCCAGCACAATTAGCCCATACTTAAAACACCTTTAAATGTGAGCCAGGTATTTTTTCTGTGCATATGGTAGTAGTTCAGCTGGATAGAAGTCCAGTGTGAGCATGAAACACGTAACCTAATGCACTTTTTCTTTCCCACTGCTGAGCAGCAGGGATCACAGAAGCCTTGGGGGTCTCCTCATATGCTTCATTTTCAGATGCTGTATAATGTTGCTGTTGGTCTGATTAATATGCTGAATGAAATATGGCCATTCCCTATTCATCCTCCCCCAAACACCATTCTCATTGCTGAGGGTTCTATGAAGTTAATGCACAGTCTTAAAGTTCAGAATCACAAGTAACTTTGTTAACATGAATGTTGTATTTGAGCAGTGCGGGTTTTTGTGTACGGAATAATTTGTAGTGGTTCAGGTGATGGAGTCACCACGTTTGAGGTGATGTTTCTGACATGCTGCTACATCTGACATGAACTGATAGACAATTCTGGTAATACTTTTTACTTACAGGAGCTAAATAAGGCAAAAACTAAGAAGTTCTGTTCAATTTTTGTTCAGCCGTATAATGACTTTCAGAAGTTTGCCTTTTAGGAGTGCTGTATTCAGTAACTTAGGTAGAGTTAGTGATTCAGATGGATTAAACAAATCACAAGGCTAAAGGGAAAGTAGTTATTTAGGACTGTGGTTGCCAGACTACTATTTTTATAAGCTGAAGTGGTTTTGTTGAAGCATCACTATGCCATTAGTGAATTAGTGTGTGTACATTTGGGACCTTCATACCATGTGTGAATTGTCTACAAAGAATAGTTATTCATATAAAAGGATTATCAGAAATATTCCTCAGTATATTTATATCTGAAGTTGAAATGATGGTACCTTTAGAGGAGCACAAACAGTTGGTGGTACATGATGAAGAGACTGTGGTGCGGGCAGAGACCTCCTCATTCATTGCACAGAATGTGGCCAATCCCACTGACATTTCTTCTTATTTTTCAGTAATATTGTTTTAAGTGTAGAAGTAAGATGTAATATTAATGGGATTCATTCAGGAATGAATGTTTATTTGTGTTTTATCTTAGTGTGAGTATTCAGCAACTTGATATTTGGTCATAACACGTCTGAAAATGCTTTAAAAAATGGAAATTGAATGTGCAAATCAGCTGAAGTAAGCAAGACTTATTTGCAAATTTAGATTAGTTGCTTTAGAGCTGCCTTAAGTATGAGCACAACTTTTAATCCCTTTCATTCTTTAATCTGCTACACTATTTCAAGCTACAAGAACTTTGATGGAAAACTTTCAAAAGGCGACCACAATTGTACCGGTGCTGCAACCCCATTAATCATACATTCATTCTTCAGAACCAGCGTCTCTGGTTTGAGAAATTCCACCAGCTTTCCCTAAGGGCCATTCAGAAAGGAGCTCTGGTGAAACTGGCTGCGGTAGCTGAATGTGCTGTGGCTGGCTGTGCCAGCAGAGCCTCCCTTCTGCTGGGGCCTCAGCAGAGGAACGCTGGTGTCTGCACCTCCCCAGCTTGATTTCCAAAATGGACCACAAAGGTGCACCCTTCTCAGGGGTGTTACAGTGAACTCAAGCTGCATGGGTGTTATT
The DNA here is from genome assembly GCA_013401335.1 of Brachypteracias leptosomus. NCBI lineage: Eukaryota > Metazoa > Chordata > Aves > Coraciiformes > Brachypteraciidae > Brachypteracias > Brachypteracias leptosomus. Next base: position 249,637 of record VYZX01001588.1, on the reverse strand, counting down.
TTCCATTGTTAGAGGAGTGGGAACCTCCAGCAGGGAGTCGGTGGCAAACAGGCTGGGAGAGGAGCGATAGCATCAGGATCCATCGCAGCTCCATCCTCTGCTGACATGAGTCAGGATCCTCGTGTGGTTTTAGTGAAAATCCCTCAGACCTGCTAACCCAGCTAATTCACAGCTTTCCAAAAGTATTCAGAGCCCGTGATTCACTTCAGTAGCATGCCTTTTATTTGTCTGTTTTGAAAAGACCACGGTTCTGTTTCAAAAACACAGTTCTACGCTAAAAACATGGGACAAAACCTGCTAGTTGCACACAAATGGGAGTGATAATAATGGGCAAGGCAGGAGTATTTGTCTTTTCTAGTCATCAGGCTTTTAAACTTGGGCTCCTTTATATTTGATCTCTAATTTGAGTGGCCAAACTGCTGAAATTCACTGTTGGGTCATTGCTTGTGTGGATTACTAGAGATGTATTCTGGTGTGTCTGTGGGCATCTTTTGTCTCTGCATACTTTGGATAATTTTATTAGCTATTGTTTGAAAATGTCATTAGACATCAAATCAGTTTATTTAGCTATTGTGGGCTAATCCAAACATACAGAATATAAAACACTGCTCCTGACCTTTTCCTGTTACCAGGCTTTCAGCAGCTCTTTCCTTTGCAGACCTCAGGTGGTGGGGATGGAGGAAGGGCTTTAACCCTCTGGGTGTAATTTGTGAAGCCTACAGGACAGGCTGAAGGCACCACAGCTCACTTTGCAGCATAGGAGAAACAGGAGAGGAGATGCACGAGAAGGGAAAAAGTCCAGGGCCTTACTGTCTTCCTCAATTAATACTTGAGTGAGGTTTCCCCACCCTTCAACCCTTTAAAAAAGATGTAAAGCAGAAAGATTGCACACTCAAGGCTGTGGCCAGCTAGTGGGATTTCATAGCCAGCTGACCATGAAGTGCTCCCAGCTTCTAAAATCTGTTTGATTGAACATTACTTCTTGAAGCCTTCTAGATTTTGGTGAAAATTCTTGCACAAAAATCTTTTAAGATGAGGTTGAATGATTTAAGAACTATTTCTTTTAAAGGATATGGAGAATGGAAATGGAATTAAACCATCATTTCCTCTAGCTACCCATTTTACTATTGCCACTTTTGATCTAGGTTCATTTCAAAATACAACTTATTAATAAATCTCTACCCCAATGGGTATTCTGATAGCATAAATCTATTGTATTTGCTGTTAATAGCAAATTTTAAAGAAGAAAACAGAGGAAGAATGTGACAGAAATGTTGACTTCAATGAATAAAAATTGGACTGTTTGTACTACAAGAAAATGAGATAATTATGGCTATAAAATCCTGTGCTCCAAGAATGAAAATAAACAACATACATGCGATGTGGAAATGGGATAGAGCCATTACATTAGGACAGATTTACTGAAATCTTTTCTGAGTAATAGTTCTTAATAATGTGGGGATACTTATTTTAGTTAAGGACTAAATGTGTCCTGGAGAGTGTTCCTGGAGTTTGGCAGCAGTGCAGGAGGATGGTTTACAAACATTCCACACCAGGAAAATACTCGGAAACCAGTAATGTGATGTGTGGCCTCTGCTATTACAAGCAGCATTAGATGCATTTTTTTGTTGCATTACAGCCATCTGGCAGGTAAGTGGTCCATTTGTTTGTTAAGAAATGAAGATTTCCTAGCCAGTCTACTTGGCAATCATTCCATATAAAATTTAATTTTAGGCTTCCTCTTTGTTTGTGAGAAAAGTGATTTAAAAAAAAAAAAAAAGCGTGACAGATTAAAGGGTTAAACCATCAGTTAAATACAGCACAGTAACACTGCAAAGTAGTTAGAGCCACTGCCGAGTTTGACTCTTTGTTTTTAGATTTTAGAATGAATTTTTCCTTTAAATGGTTTTCTTAGATTGTTCATGTGCTACACAAACTGTATCAGGTCAGTCTGTAAAGTTCAGCATTTTCTCCAGAGTATTTGAAATCCCACTACAAAGAGTCCTTGTGTCTTAGAGGCTGACACCAACTGGCAATAAAAGGCTGAAATAATAACACCACTAACGTGCTTTAATTAATTGTATGTTTCTGTACTTAAGCTTGAAGGGTGGAAAGTATTGCTTTAAAGACTACCTACAAAACTGGTGAATGAGCAGCCACTTAGGGTGCCACTTCAAAGAGAAACACCCAAAAGAGCAACAGAAGGGAAGCTGCTTTTGAATTCTCTCAGTTCCTCCTGGCAGCCCAGAGCTTGCAAAGGAAAACAACCTAGAAATGGTTATTTTCTTTTGTGCTAGTTACGTAAGCAGCTCCCAGCAAATAAAACTGGAGGTGGAGCAGCTATACAAAGATCCACTTAATAACCTGTGCCTACTGCAGCTACTAAAGGAACCTTACCTGACTTTAATAGTTTTTCCTTCCTGGCCAAGGGAGATTCCTCACACTGTTTCCAGACAAAAAACTGGTAGAATTCAGGAGCCAGTTGCAGCTCTCTGTTGCACTGGTGCATATTCTGAGATTCAAGCCTTCATAGTTACTCTGATTTTCACCTTATATCTTGGCATTTTTTATTTTTTGGCTTTCTCTGTGTGCAATATTGCTGTACTTAATACTAAAGAAGTAGAAAAAAGGATCTGAAAATGCAAACCTGATTTTTACAAGAGTGCTCTGTCTTTCCTTTACAATTAGTTGAATCTCCAAGAATTGTGCTTTCATGCCAGTCCTGTGCTGGTTTTAAACTTTGCCTTTGCAGTCGTACTGTAGCTTCCATTAACCAGCATCCAAGATGCAGACTGGTCCTGTGTCTCTCTTGTTATTTTCTTCCCACAGCTCAACTAATGGCCTTGTCTTGGCTTTGGGACTTCACTTTGTGATTTACTAGCTGTGAAATTCTGGGATTATATCTGTGCTCTTTCATTGTCTTCAGGCATCAGCTATAACAGCACTGAAGAGATGTTAAAAGTATAGTGCCATCATTGAAAGGATGATTAGTAGACTGATTTGAGGATAGCTCTTAATGATGGCATAATAGGTAAAAAGGACTGAGAGTTTAAGCATTTGGCTATTCTAACAATTTTTTACACTTACTTTATGTGGAAAGGAGGGACTTGTAGTAAGTATGAAATTCTGAAATGTCACCTGTGCCCAGCTTCTACAAACTTTATTATCATTACCTTGTTAAGAATTAAAAGTCAGTTCTTGTAGAGCGGAGCAGCAAATATTGTCAGACAATGTGTAATGGAATTTTGTAAGAGCCAATATTTAGCGTCTTGAAATGAGAAGCATCCAGGATAATTTCTGAAATCATTTCACTTGAATTTAGTATATATTACAACAAAATACAAAGGTAAATATTAAGGTATTTTCATCAGATGGCTTTAAAATAATGTTTGGATTTCCTTTAAAGAAAATAGCCTTTGAGTAATGGAGAACCAGGATTCTCGTCATACTGCTATCACTCTATAAACTGACAGTGAGAGAAAAAAACACTTGGAAATAATTCCATTCCCATGTTTAAAGCTCTGATTATTTGAGTCTAGAATGCTTTTAAATTACCTGGTTTAGGCCTTAATACTGCACATTAGCTTTGGATAGTTAGATGTATATATAGAGGCAGAGCAAAACCCCACTGAAATGAGTAAGTCCTGGGTGGCCCGGGGTTGTGTCTAGTAGGGCTGTTTGCGTTGCTTTTGTTTATTTTTGAAGTGTCGTAGAATGCTTTTTTCAACTAAATATATGATGTTGCATGTATGACAGATGAGCAGTACCAAACTTCAAACCATCCGACCAAGTAGCTTTGCCTTGCTTTGTTTAGGGAGATCTCTTTGATTCTGCTTGTATTTAAAGTGTGCTGCTGGGTAATCATGGAACATGTGTCTGTTTAAACCAAATTCAAAGAGTATCACGAACTGACACCTGCTTGAGTCTTTAATTAAAAGTGCCTTAATCTCTAACAATCTCTACATACATAAGCAGAAAGTATCTGTGTTTAATGTGTACTTTGAACTGCCATTCATTTAGAAATCAAAGATTTGTAAATGAAACACAGTATGCTAGGCATGATGATGTTTGACTGCAATCCCTTCTTCTTGGCATAGCCTGGTTTTCCTGGTGCTGGCAGCCCCTGGGAATACATTCTTATTAAAAATTCTGTGTAGAGGGAAAATATAAAAAGAAGGCTATCTTAACAAAAGTGCAGCAACTATATATAAAGCATATTTTAAATAGGCAAATATATACAGTGGGACACATGGTGGAGAACTGCTCCTTGAAAGGGTCAGCAGAGGGAATACTGTTTATATTTCCAGATGTATATACCCTATAGAAAAAGATGCATTTTCTGTATTTTTCCCAACCGTGTGAATCTTGCTGGGATAATATGTCTCAAAATTGAGGACTTCAGTTAATGTTTACTAACATTAGTTCATATTCTTAAATCTCTCAGCTTTCCTTCCCAAAGACCTCCCTAATGTTCTTGAAATAAATGTATAGACAATCTTGGGGATTTGTTCTGTTTTGTTTGGGGCAGCTGGGAATGGTAAATGACAGTAAGTGATAATAAGAATGGATTTTAACTGTAGAAAAGAAAAAGAAGAAAGAAGAGAAGCCTCTTCAGTTTTTGCAGCTCCATAGTTTCAGTTTTCCCTACCCACTGGTGGCACCTATAATGATTTCCAGCATAATAGTGTGTCTGATCTCACCTCTCCTATCCTCACAATCAAGTTTAACATGTTGTTTGAAAACCCTAGTAATGATTACTTTTGCAAAATGAACATGGTCTCATCTGGCAGGAAGGAAGACTGAAAATTCATAAGAGAAAGATGAACAAAGTCCTTAATTTGTGAGAGGAAGGAAGCTGGTACGGGGAGAGAGAATGAAGGTTTATAGTAGTACAGAAATTATGACAGATCTTAGCAGGCAGCAGGAAGGAGATTGGGGCAAGCTGGAGACATAAAGCTCCATGGTGATACATGGAGAGGAGTAAGTTATGAAGGAGACGTGGATAATGAGAAGAGCCCCTGGCATTGCTGTGGATGGGAGGGTGGCACGTGTACAAGCTGATGGGCTGGAACGGGGGATGTGAGGAAATCCCAAGTGTGTGTAGGGAGCCCAGCTTGCACGAGCTTAGACATGTGTAACCCTTTTGACATGCTCATCTTGTCTATCTTGAATTATTGCAGTGTCTGTGTTATGTAAGTGTTGAGTTAAATTACTAGCAAAGATGTGTGGAAATGCATCCGGAAAGGAGATGAACATTCCTTGAAAACATTTCAGAGCTGATGTTTGAGTACAATATTAAAGGCATTTGCTTTTGACCTCCTGCAGAGCTCACCAAACTAGTTTTGAACAAGACAAGATGGCACAAAGAACTTGGGTTTGATTTAAATGTGGGTAGTTGTGCTTTCAGGATGGAGACTTAAATTCGGAAATATTAGGTGTTTGGGTTTTCTTTTTAGAAGCTTTCTCTTCCACTTATACTATGGTTTGTTTATACTGCTAGTTTTAAAATATGTGGGATATTGTTTGGGTAGCTATTACCTGCTATTTATAAGTATGTTTGTATTTGCCTGGGCTAATTTATACTGTGATACAAAGAATCCAATGTGACAATCAAAGGAGCATGGTTCTTCACCCTAAGAAAAATTAGACCAAGTGTCTCCACGAGCTGCATTCAGGGAAGGACAGCTGAGGTATTTTTAAAAACACCCAGTCTTTTAACTGGGGCACAGATATTCCACTATGAAGCTTATTGATGGCTGTTGTCATTGCATGTCCATTAAAGTAAATGTTAAAACTCATTAAAGTAAATGTTTATTTGCTGCCTTTTCTCCTGCCTGAACTTTGCTTCAAAAAGCTATAGTCACCAGTGGGAGACTTCAGTTACGATTTCAATTAAGCAACTGGGAGTCCGAGGTTAAGCACTATCCACAGCTGCTTTTCTATGATTATTTTAAAAAAATTGTTGCACTACAGTATTAGCAAACCAATATGCCTGTGATTATAATAGGTAGCAAGAAAAAAAATAAAAAGGCAATCTGAATAAATTCCAGATGCATTCTGTTTCTGGTATTTAAAACCGTAACTAGTTTTTGCTGGACTGAATCAATCGTAGAGTAATTGAGGTTGGAAGGGATCTCAGGAAGTCATCTCTCCAAATTCCTGCCCAGAGCAGGGTCAGCTATGAGATCAGTCCAGATCCTGAAAATCTCTGAGTTTAGAGATTGTGCAACCTCTGGACAACCTGTTTCAATGCATGATTGTCCTAATGGTAAAAAAACCCCAAAAACCAACAAATGAGATATTCCCTTATATGTTGGAATCCATCTGTTTTTCTACTTGTGCCCATTGTCTTTTTTCATCATGCATTGTTGTAAAGAGCCTCAATGAGTCTTCTCAATAAGCCTCTTGTAAGTGCAACATGGTGGTTGTTTGGTCCACCTAAAATCTTCTCTAGCCTGAGCAAGCCCTCATCACAGGGCAAGTGTTCCTGGCCCTGACTATCTTGGTGTCCCTCCATTCAACTTGCTCTAGTTTATTGAAAGCTTTCTTGCATTGGGGAGCCCAAAACTATACAGAGAAGTATCAAGTTGGTCTTTATGCAAAAAAAAAAAAAACCAAACAAAAAAACCCCCACCTTTTTGTAATTCTGTTACATGGAGGCTTAGGGGGGTTTTCATATGTTTTGTGCCTGGCCAGTAGGATCAAACTTTTTTTTTGTTGAGTGCCCTGCAGGTGTATACCTTAGAGGAGTCTTTTCTAGGCCAACTCCAGGTTTTGGAACGATGGCCTTTTTATTTTTTTAACAGTGGCTCCTAAAAGGATGGCTCTCCATGGAGCTGCACACATGTAGTGGGTTTATGATTAGCCTTCAGTGAAGGATTTGAACTAAAAGCTTGTCTTGCTGTAGCTGATATCTTACTCAAGATACCCTGTCTGTTTTTATACATAAACTCTAAGATTAGTGTGGTTGAAAGTAATAAAAAACAGACACAGAAAAATTGTTGCATGTTTTAAAAAAAATCATAAAATGAAAGAGGAAGTGCATCATTTATTATAACACCATGTAGACTAATGAAAAACATACTGCAGGCTGGAGATTTGTTAAGAGCTGGACTCAGAAAGTTTCCATTCCCCAAAATGCCTTGGGGCCTCTGGCTGTAAGCTGGTGGCTAGAGAGGCCCTATGGTAAACTGACATAAAAAATAACTACTCCATAAACATTCAGCTCCTGTTTCACAATAGTTGGAAATCAGTTTTTTAGAAGTGTTACCTATTGATACTGACTGTACTTTATCAAAGTAAAAGGGAGGCAGAGCATTTATGAATAGAATATTAAACTGGGAATTAAACACTGGGGAGTTGGGCACTGGGCACAAAAATATTATGTTGATTGTACAAAGGAGAATGTGAAAAAGATGAAGTGACTTGTTGAGAGCGACAGAACAGCACTTGGTACTGGCAGAGCTGGGGTTAACATTAAATAAGTCCTGGCTTCTAGTCCCCAGCAGGGCTGGGGTGAAGGACTCCCCTACTCCCACCACTGAGCAGGTGCCAGCCCCTCTACATGAGCATGTTCTTCAGGCTGCCTGCAAATACACCCTCAGGGTGTTGATGATGGTCTTTACACCATCACTGCTTAGATGAATGGTACTACCCATTTAGAGAAGACCAAGTTTTGTGTCTCTTTCCTTTTGATCTGTTTGGCTTTCTTAAAGGTGTTTCCTGCAGATTTAGCCCAAGCTTGTTGACTCATTCTTGGCTGTGACCTTCTCTCTGATCGGCTGACGTCAATGTTTGAAAATCACTAGTGTGTGCTGTGGGCCTTCAGCCAGTTTTAACTGTCATGATGGCCTGGTGGTAGAGGTGGTGGTGGGAGCATTACAGCCTTGATTCCTTCTTCACATGGATTGGCAGCAGTTTGCAGAAAGAATGCCAGTTAAACCTTCTGAGTACTGATGTTCCTCCACTGTTTCTGCAGTTCTTCTGGATGACAGAGATTCCCCTGCCTGGCAAGAAGCCCTGGAGTGCCTCAAGATCATGGGACACTTCCATGAAGTCCAGATTTCACAAAGCTATAAAGATGTAGTAAATTGGATGTATCTTTGTATGAAACTACTTAGAGTGGCTGGTTTGTGATCTTTGAGAAGAACGATCTGGGAGTAAATATTGCTTGCTTTACCTGACTCTTTGGTGAGGACTTAGTAATCCTCTACCTTTCCACAGAAGGAAATAGAAGGGCTAGAAGGCCCAATTTTGCTCAGTATTTTCACTGTTATATGTTAGTGAAATAAATATATGCAATAATAATCACACTATGTTGCTATAGCTGTACTTACATGAGGTGCAGCCCAGGAGAATGTCAGTCTGAGATTGAACCACTGGAAGGAAAACAAAGAAGAAAATGTGAAACAGTTGTTAGTAGGTGGTTGAAAGAAATTAAAAGAAAATTTAATCAATTAAGGTAAATACAGATCACTTTCTTTTTTTTGTCTTACATCTCACTGTACCATGCTCCGTGTAGCATTTACAATATACAGTGTTTTCATCTAGTGATTAGAAAAATCTATAACATAATTGTGATGTTTGATGATGAATTGCTGCATGTACTGACTTCACTGTAGCTGAAAAGTTAATAGAATTAATGTATCATGGTGGTGTTGATGGTGGTGTTTACATGTGAGGTGAATTGAGGATCTTGAGAGTAAAAGCTGTGGATTGATCTAAAAATAGAAACACAGTTTCCTTTTGCTCACTGAAAATGTCACTCTTGGTGGCTTAAGACTGCCATGGAACAGTCCTGATATGAAATATTTGTCGTGTAATAGGATACTATGATAAATGTCAGTTTGGTTTGTTATTGTAAAAAGTGGTGGTTTTGGCATACTGTGTTACTTTGGTTACTGAGTAGATATATTTGCTCCTTTGCACACTGTGAGGGGGGAAAATATGGAGAACAAGTATATTTTATTAAATTACAGAAAGAAAAATATCATATATCTGACTGCTCAACATTTGTAACCAGTATTTCAATATGCAGATATAATTTATCTAAAGGAGAAGAAAACTTAAGTAAAGCAATAATTTCCCTATGTCTTGCAGTAAAAATAAAGTAAATATAAGTAGACATGAAAGAGGTTTAAGTGTTTCAGCTTAGATAAATGATTTAAGAGTAATATTTGGAGAGCAAGAAAACTTTGAAGAATAGATGAGTTTTCCCCTAAAAAGAAAGATTGACTAGTTCAAGGGTACTTAATTATGACTGAATTTCAAGGTAAGCAGAATATTTTATTTGGGAAGAAAAAGTTTAAGATACTGTAAGATACTGGTCTGTGAGAGATCTGGTCTCTTTCTGGTGCACATTTTTCCTTCCCCTTTTTCTACTATTAGCACTGGTTCAGGTCTTTGCTACCACGTGTTACAGTCAGAGCCACCCAGTTCCCCAGCTCCACTTGTCCTCTCCTCACCCTCTGCTTCACATATTGTGGCTGGCGTTAAAGGACCCAAGAAAAATAAACAGTGCAACCAGTATTTTGTTTGCAATTTTAGTTTCATAATTTGATAAAGAATAGTAAATGGAAGCACAAACTATTTTTATTATGTGGTCTTGATCTTAAGAGAAAGAGATTTCCTTGGCTAATGTGTTTGTGATGTGTCACACAGGTGGAAATCACCTAACACCAGTTCTAGTGGTTTTAAACCCATGCCATAGTGGCTGGCTCTTGGATCACAGTGTCTGGCTGGCCTCACTAGAATGAATGTGCCACAAATTCATGCAAAGAAACAGCAGATCTTCTGTTTATACTTTCATACAATTTTAAGTTGTGTTCAAGGACCTAGTAAGATGGCTGACACGTGTGGTAGAGTGGAAAATGGATGTGGAGCTCTTTTCCTCTGTGTGTGTTAGGTGAGAAGGGGGATTTAAGTAAGAGTCCTGGCTGATACCTCTCACTGCTTAAGTCTCATGTGTGGAACAGCTGTAACATGTTCTGGAGCTCCAGCCATGTAGGGACAGGCTGTAGGAGATGGCTTCTCCTGGCTGATGCAGTCCTTCAGTGCCTTGGTGGTGGGCTGTGGCCTCATATCCATGGATGTATGGACATGACTAGAATTACACATGGGAATTGTCATTGAATTCAGCTGGCTATGTTGCACAAACTTATTTATATGCATGGCAAGGTGCAATACTGACATCTGCATTCTGAGGACCACTGTCATGTGCTCACAGAGCTTTTGGAGGGGTGGGTTTGAGAAACGTTCTGTCCACTGTGGTATCCAAAGAGAAGCTTCTCTACTGCTGATCTTCTCCAGGTTCACAAGGATAAGGTGTATCTCATTGCCTTTCTCCTTAGTGACTCAGTAGCCCTTCTAGATTGATTTTTTTTTCTTGCTTTCTGATCCTTGTTGTTGAAGTACAGTTTCTTTCAAGTAGTAAACAATGTTTCAGGAATGATTAAATCACAACATGAATCACAACTGAAATGCTGAGCTATACACACTGCTCTTCACATCTATAAGCCTGTGGAGATGAGTAACAAGTCTTGTAGTGACAGCCTTAAAGTGGGTTTGCAGTTTTGCTGGGAGCTGAACCCACTGGTTTTTGTCATTCAAGGTAAGCAGCTTGAATGGAATAAAAAGCTGGTTCCTCTGTTTGAAGTGAAGTTGTAGCATGGACAGAGCATGAGCAAAGTATTTCTAGATAGAATGGTGTACATTTTCATATGTAATGTAAAATTTTATTCATGAGGTCTGTGTTTTATATCCTAACAAATATAGGAAATGTATTAATCATGTATAATTCTGAATCACAACATAAACTTTTGCAATGCTGTAATGAAAAATGAAAGAGTTAAGGAGTAGCATCTGGCAAGCTAATGAAGGAGTTCATTTCAACGTGTGTTTTACACCATTTAGCACGATGAAGCACAAAGCCTTGTGTTGGCAGCNAAATGAAAATGTCAAGTCTCAGGTATTTTATTAATGCTTATTGTATCAGTAAATCTTAAAATGCTGCTGAATGGAAGAATGGAAAACAGTATTTCCAGACCCAATCCTTTTTTCCTGTCCTGAGATTGCCAGATGGAATGAAAACTTCTATCTGTGTGTGCCCCTACTACCAGCACATGNCCAGAGGAAGGCAGTTTAACCACCACTCCCTTCCCCAGACCAGCCTCGCTGGGGATACCTCAGAGCTCGGGCTTCACTAACATTGATTCACTGGTTCACACAGTAGCGTGCACTAGAAATGTGGGAGCAAATATAAATCATTGTTGCAGATTGTCTTTTAGCAAGGAAAACCTTTTATATTTTGCATGTGATTATAAATTTTTCTCTATGAAAATATGTTTATCCTTTCAGGTTGGAAGACATCTTATAAACCTAACAGTTTGAGAGGTCAGGTCTTTTTTTCCTGCCTGTCAAGACTCTCTGGAGGCTGAGATCTGCAGCCCATCTAGTGCATCATTGTTCACATTGTACTTATTTTTTTTTAACAAGTCTGAAACATTTGCCTTGTGTGGTTTCGCAACCCTTTTTTTTTTTTTTTTTCCCCAAACAGCATGAG